>MJUU01000573.1:4937-17360 GCA_002080025.1 Modiolus philippinarum | reverse complement strand
TGTAATAAATCTTCCAGAGACACACCTAGTTTTTCCGCTATTTCCTCGAATCTTCGAATTAGTTCCTTGTAGTAATGTTGTTCTAAGTTCTTTGCGTAAAGAATAATTTTGTCGTAATACAATAAGGGTTTAAATAAAAGGTGCATTAGCAAATTCGTTTTTCCAACCCCACAGGGCCCCACGATGAGTAAGCGGAAAAAATCACTCGGCATATTTTTTACTCCTTGTATTGTTTTAAAATTATTCGTATTAGACTTTTCTGAAAAATATACGGGAATCGTTGTCATTTTTTATAACCCGAATATTTATTAGATAAAAAAAATTATGAGTGTATTTCAGGTAGGAGGGTGCATAACCGTTGTGGTAAGCAATAATGTTTGACTTTTATAATAAAAATCAGGTAAAAAAAATGCTTGCATATGATTTGACCAATCTAAAAAAAATAAAAACAAAGGTGTATGGTTTTTACGAAATACTTGACATTCAAGGGGAAATCGTATATTTATATTATCCTTTCATTAATATATTTGTTATAGAGAGAGTAACTGGTGATGAGTTATCAGACTTACTAGAAACATATAGGAATCAAAAGAATAGAACAAGAGATACACGTCAGTGTTATGTATAACCGCAAGCAACGTAAAAAATGTGAGTGAACTAAGAATTTAGCCCATTTTACCCGTCTCAACTGTAGTGAATAACAATTGCTTATTTTCGTTAGTCCCGTAGATAGTAGTTAACTATGGGGAAAAGCCGCAGGTTTTCAAAAAACGTTTTTTGAAAACCTGCGGCTTTACCCCATAGTTAACTACTTATAAGTATATTAAGAAAACTGAACGTTTCCTTATTGTCTATTTATCTACACAATTATCCACATACGCATCACCACACATACAGTCCCCTTTTTCTTTTTGTTTAAATGTGTTTAACTTATCTTATAAAGCTTGTATTTAAAATTGTAATATGTAATTTAGTTAGCACCGTCAGTGCTTTAGTTTTTTGTGTTGTCTTGTTAAAGTTTAGTTTTGTCTTCGTCATTGATGTTTGTGGTACCGAATTGTCCTTACATAAGCTTTTCGAAATTCCAGCTTGGTACTGTTTGAGGGTTAGAGAAGTTACACGTACCATAGCTCTCAATTGGTTTTGTCTTAGGATTAGAACATGACAATAACCAACCAGTAACATAACAGATCTTTCAAAACATGCCGCACTGACAGTGTGACAGGTACTGTTTACAGAACAGGATATGCTTACCCTTCCGGAGCACCTAATTTTACTCTGTTTTTTTAGGGTTCACACTGTTAGTGTTTTAGTTTTTTGTGTTTTTTATTTAGTGGTTGTATGTTTTGTGGGCATACAGTGTCTTTGGTCTTCCGTCCTCTGGTGTTGTTTTTTTGCCTTGTCTCAGGACTTTGATTTATGTAATCTCGTGCTTTGTTCCTTCGGTATTCTACTGCCGTTAATTTATAATATTGTAAATAATTGTAAACCGGAGAAGACTTCATGAGTATGGCTTACTTGTGTCCTATCCAATTTGTTATATTTACAAATATACTAAGCTTAAACTAAACTTAAACTATTACCATGCCTAGATAAAATCAACTTGAGCTCAATCTCAAATGGTTTTGAAAATATAAAAATACACATCGTTTAACATGAAGCAAAGAAAAATTCCAGAATTCTTTGACATGCTCAACATTTTTTAATGATAACACCGCAGAAGAGACATTTAGTTTAAACTTATTTATTTTGCTCACAAAATGCAAAAGGGATCAGACACAAGTTTTTCCAACTTATAAAAGTCTTCTCCCATATACAATATACAATAATTACAATAATAGAGCATGTTAATATAATATTCAGTTCGTCTATGTATAGGCTGAAATGAAACAGAAAGACAAATTAAAGACAAAGAGAGATTAAAAGATCAATGAATTAACGGAATGGATTGGTTGATGATGTGTATGTACTGTCCTGGGGAGTTACACTAATAAAAATCTTTCGTTTTTTTTTAATATATTCGTAGACGTGCTTGAAAATTTGTTCATTTTTGACATCATTTAGAGTTGGACTACCACAGGTCAAAAGTTTAAGATTTACAAAACAATCATTAGGTAGCCATCTGAGATTTTGCAAAAGATTATGTCTAGTACGAGTGTAGTTTGGACATTCAAAAAAGAAGTGGTAAGAATCTTCACAAATAGCACCACATCGACATGCAGGATTACATATAATATTGACTCTGTATAAGTCATAATTTAGGAAAGAAGCATGGCATCGAAGAGACATTCTACATTGAAGAGACATAAGTTGTCGAAATGCGCATATGCAGAAATTAAATTTACAGTAATTTCGATATTTTGTTAATGATAAAAAAATATTCATTTTTTTCCTCGATCAGTTAACACACATAGTTGCCTTCACAAATTCTAAAAACTTTCTGTACATAAATCGCCCTCGTCGTTCAAATCTACAAAATCTTTTGGCAGCATCATAATTGGAAAGACATGTTTTAATCATCTCCTTTGAATTTTTTAAAACATATTTAACCAAACTGTGCTGGAATTATGAATAGTCCTTTACAAAACAATTCTCATATTTGTCTTATGCACGAAGCATAAATGTATTTAAAAAACAATCAATACCAAAGTTGCATAATAAACGGTAAATGTCGTTATACTGTACACGTTTTTCAAGGTGTAACCTCTCATCAGCTGCAATGAGTCAAATGATATGGAGAGTCATAATCCAAAAGTAGTGAAGAAAGAAGTACTTATTACCAAAAATATCGGAATAGGAGGTCAAGTTCAGTACATCAACCAAGTGCCATACATGGAATTAAACTTTGGAATCTTTTGGTAAATTATAATTTCTCCTTAAAATGGAAATAATTTCTACTGAAGTAACATTTGTAGTATTCTTTACAAATACAATTCCCATTTTGGTTCTCAGTCGTCGATATACATGACCACTATGGTGCAAAATAGTTTAACATCGGAACTTACCGTATATATAGCTACATCGCCTCATCTGAAACTACAAGAGCAAAAGGAACCAAACAGCACTCATTTAATAATATATTAATTTCCAAATGAATACCAAAGGAACAACCAAAAACCTTAAATCCAGAATATGTGGCAATCGTATGGATAAAGAACCTAAATGTCGAAGACGAAACAAACTGAACATAATAAAAACACTAACAGTGTCAACCTATTTAAACCAGGAGTGCTTCTATTTCCTATCGTTTTTGATGGGTAAGACAAATATTGCAATTTTGCAAATTTAACATAAAAGAGCAATAACTGCAAGACGGGTTTTCTGATTTGTTGGTGTGATCTATAATCACTCGAGTTTTTATCTCTAGTGTTATGTTTGTTTTGTTTTGCATCGTAAGTTTATCTCGCATACATATACAATAAATACTATGACTTGATTATCTAAAACAAATACCGCATATAACTTGGTACGCTTCACTACATTCTTCCGAAGTCGAAATTATATCTTTATCAACTGTCGTACATTCTGCCGCAGAACAGAGTCCAGTACCATCTTTATCCGAAGTGCCTCGTTTA
This sequence comes from Modiolus philippinarum, assembly GCA_002080025.1. Classification (NCBI taxonomy): domain Eukaryota; kingdom Metazoa; phylum Mollusca; class Bivalvia; order Mytilida; family Modiolidae; genus Modiolus; species Modiolus philippinarum. Next base: position 13,785 of record MJUU01000573.1, on the reverse strand, counting down.
CCTGGTTCCACATTCTCTGAAAATCGACAAAACACTGCAACGTTTTGTTGAATATGGAATTTCGACATAGGCTGCCCATTTATCAAAATTAAGATTTTATTTGACAAGAGATCAAGGTTATATGAAGATAATTACGGTACTACAAAAAAATTCATGTTCAAAAGAAATCAATTCTTGTCAGCAGAAGCTAACACTGAAAACAAATCAGTTTTTTTTTATCTCAAGGTCACAGGTATGCCAATTACCTCATGACAGACCTACATCTGAACACTTGCTAAATGTGAGTTAAGTTCATGGGATATCAAGTCAAATCCAGTCAAAGGTCATTGCCATCTAAAAGTCCCTAAGGCAGAAACCATTCCTTATCATGATGAAAGACCGAAATGCAAATAGCTATTGTATATAGGGCGAAAGATAAAAAATATGACCCGTATACGATTGTATGAGTAGATGAATTTAATAGAGTAAGTCAACCGGAAAAAGTCAATAAGCTTCCATTCGTGAAGTGGAGAAAAATGAAGCAGGTCATGCAAACGATAAGTTAAACAATGTTGGAAGCTTTCAAGTGAATCGCTGCTGGTGTATAAGAATTTCAAATAAAGAATTGTAAAGAGCATATATATCTAGCATTAACAGTGTTCATTTTATTTTTATTTTTGACATATTTTTTCTTGTTCATTCCTTCAAGTATAATACATATGTACATCTAGATATCAAAACCTTTGATGAAGTAACCGAAACAAAAACATAAACTTTAAGCTGTATTTTTATTCTTGTTCATAGTTTTTATAAAAATTATCTTAGCTTTGTAGAGCTTGGTTTTAAAGTCAACTGGTGACTCTTAAACAATGCTACTTTGCAAGAAAATCGGAAACTACCTTAATCTTACTTACTGTTGGCATAAGCCACCAGACATATTCAATCCAATTTGACGTATTGACAGGTTTTTGTACACCCTGATTTAAACTTTTACTCTTGACAACAATATCACGTTTGCATATACTCGATAGTCTTTACAGCAGGTTTTTACACATTTCGCTGATCGCTCTTTTTTGTAAGGGTTACACTATTAATTGTTTTATTTATTAGAAATTGAAATACCTATTTGCGAGAAGATGCGAAAGTGTAACATACATTACGTTTTTTACTTACAAAATATAAGATTATTGCTAACTTGTTTTCTCATAACTTTCATTCTTTGTTTTACTATAAACTAACCATTCACCTTCAACTAACTCATTATGAAGTAGAAGCAAATTTATTCGATACAGAATAAATTAAATTATTATACTAATGTTCAATTTAATTCCTGAGTTTTCTCTATTTCTTGTATGCAGAGTAAAAGAGGGGTGAAAGTAAAAGCAAAAATGAAAGTTATTCTGATTTTCTGCAAATGCTGCTCACGTGACTAATAGGATTTGACCTGTTTTTAGATACACATTTGGAGTCATTTTATGCTTACCCTTCCGGGGCACCTGATGTCACTCTTGTTTATTGAGAGTTCACACTGTTAGTGCTTTAGTTTTTTGTGTTTTATATGTAATGTTCGTGTGTTTTGTGGGCATGTGGTGTCTTTGGTCTTCCGTCTTTTGGTGTTCTTGCTTTGCCTTGTCTCTGGACTTTGATTTGTGTAATCTTGTGCTTTGTTCCTTCGGTATTCTACTGCCGTTGTTTATGAAGATGTAGACAAATATTTTAACATATACATTTGTATATTAGAAAAATCAGAGGTTTACGTGTTTAAAATGTTTTTGAAATAAACAAAATCTACATGAATTTATACATACAACGCAATTTTAGTTGGGAATTTTACGAACAATCGATCAGCGTTATGATCAAACTTCGTGCACAATCAGACGACACCTCAAAATCACACAAATTAGATAATGAGCAAAATATGTTATTTCTTAGCTCAACATATGTACTGATATCCACACTGATATTGCAAAACATTTATTATTATGCCTTCTGCGATCGCATTTAGCACATGATGAACAATTAATTTGTCGAGACATTCATGTGACAGTTTATATTTTATGTGTATTATTATACTTATGCTAGAACTTATTATACTGATGAGTTTATATAGACTTTGCACTATGTGCACCTGATACTTATACCACGTTTTGATCCTTTGGATTATAGTATAATCTAGATATTTACATTTCTTATATATGGTAAGTGAAGTTTTATGGTCTTTGTGGTGTATAAAAGGCGTATGCAGTGCATGTAGAGTAATTCAGCCCGAATGATGGTAGGTATGCCCTTAGTCCCGTTGATATGTTAGGTGTGAGATAGTTTATGAGTGAATCCGAGAATAAATGATATGAATCTGTATTTTGTATGTAAGACGAGAGATTTACGATTGATTTTGGAAGTGACCTTGACCTTTTATTTTCGCTATCTATGACGTCACATTATTGTCGTACTATTTTTATCTTATGGTCAGCTTGAATGCTGAATGATTGATATGAAAGTATATAAGAGTTTAATTGTTAATTTTGTGAAAAGTATTTAAAATTGAATGTATTCTATATTTGAAATACAGTTTTGTAATCAATATTATGGATTCATATTTTTACTGGATCCTGGTATTTATTATTGTTAATTATTTTCAGGATACACATACACCGATGATCCTATTGTATTTATGAGGAACATTGGTATTGTCATGTTAACTGGTGGTTTAGATGTCTGTTGTAAGCCTGATCCCATAGATTGGTAAGGGTCATGTATTTTATATTAATATGTATTGAATACATTAAGTATGGTTTACATGAACTGAGATACACGAAGTTGAAGTTATCTCCCTTATTTTGTAAAAGGGATATGAGTGCTATACATTCATGATTTATATATTATCATTTGAAGTTACTTGGTATGATTTACTTTATATATCTATTTATATATTATGATGATAGTTATGCAATATTATTGCATGTGCAGAATGTTATTGCATTCTCTTGGTAGTATTTATACAGATACGGACATTTAATTGTAACAGCTATATACCAGTTTTCATGTCATTGTAGTTGTTTAAATCTATCTGTGATACTTCGTTTTTACTTAATATATTTTGTAGGGTTTTTCATCTTATTTCTATATTCTTGAAGCAGTATCAAAGTTATGTCTATAGAACCCTAGCCTTGTTATTACTGCCTGAAATCACGACTGCTTTATTCATGTAAAATAAGGTTAGTGAGGACAGCTGTCACGTGATCAAACCATAAAAATAGCGGGAAAAAAATTAAAATGTTCAGAATTAAATTAAATTTGACAGGAAGGTTACTAAGCATGTGTAGAAACGAGTGTGGTGTAAAAAAAATGCAAACGGCAAAATAGCGGGAAAAAAATCGAATTGTCTCGATTATGATGAAAAAGGGAGATAATCGTGAAATAAGAGGAGAAAAAGGGAGATTATCTTGAAATAAGGTGAGAAAAAAGAAAATTATAATAGAATAACACAGTAAAGCGCTGAAAAGGGAAAATAACTTTGATAAAAAGTAAATAAAATAGAGATATAGTTGTGAAAAAGTAAATGATGTACACAAAGGGATAAGAAAAGGGAAATGATGATAGAATAAAACTTGAAAATTGTGGGATGAGGGAAATCACCCTTGAACAACAAAAGCAGTGTCCCCTTCTAAACAATTAACGCAGACATGATATAAATACCCCAAGAACAAGCCGCTGCTGATTTCCGTTTTATAAAGATTACTCCCTAGAAGTTTGGAACAAGAAAATACGAGAAATGTCAACCCCTTCATATATTCAACGCCATTCAGAATATATCAATATACAGCATATAAAGGCATTCCCGGTCAAAATGGCGACCAACAGGAAATACACACTACTTCCTGTCCCGTATGCACGCTCCTTTTATCTCTCTATAGGACTCCTGCGGGTCAAATGTCCAATTATCATACAATATATCACAAAATTAGAATTTGTAGATGACAACCATTTTGCATTTATGATTAACGGTAGGCAAGAAAGTATCCACTTCCGGTTTGACATGTAAAACCTATATCTTCCTCTTCTAGTCAAGTGAAGACCGTACAAAGCCACATGACTATGGTAGTTTGGTTTAGGTGCTATAAGCACAGCCGGTGACATCACTACCGAATTTTGTTCTAGGGACGGCAAACTTTTTTGAGAGGAGGAGGGCAATGTTGTCAATTTTGAATGCTTGTAGGTCTCTTAAAAGCCTGGTTTACTGTACTGATTTTTTAATATATTATTGTTGTGAATTCAAATAATACATTCAATGAAAAAATCAAATTTTAAATGACACAATTTTCTTTTTCATGGCACGGAATATGGTCCGGCAATGACCAAAAAGGCGTGAAAACTTCGCAAGTTAAGGAAGTATTGTGGTGATGTTGAAGCTACCAGGTGGCAAGATCGAAGTCTATTCTACGTTATCGCTTATTCAATAATCACAGCTTATACCACTGATAGTTATTTTTCTCCTACTAACAACATGCACATTACAGTCTGTCCTAATATATCGTTGTTGTTAATACTCATGAACATCAAGAGGCAGGTAACTCTTGCCCTATATATTTAGAGAAAAAAACCTTTTAGGAGGGTTGAAAAATTTCACGTAACAACCAACTACTATAGTACTACAATATATCCAAAAGCAAAGAAAATTAAATGGTGAATTTTTTTCTGGGTATGCTGTCCTTATTGACCTTAAGACGTTGTTGCTGAATGGTCTTCGGGTTCGGTTATACGAAAACACATTGATAAGCTCAACCTAACTGACATAAGAAATATGTATAAGCTCAACCTTACTTACAAAAGAAATATATAAACATTTATAGCTCTGCCCTTAGCTGATTTTGGCTTTCCTGTTTAGATCATTATGGTAATTTGTTCTCTATCAGCATTTACACATTTTGGTTCATGGATTTAATATGCACTGATGAGACATAAGTTGTCGAAATGCGCATATGCAGAACCTAAATTCACAGTAACCTCGGTATTATGTTATTTGTATTATCATGCCATAGGCGTACGCATAAAGCGCACTAATGAACACCTGCCGGAACCTAAATGACATGTGTAGTTGTCCAACATATTGGGTCGAAAATAGACATTGTTGTTGACTGCTATTTCGGTTCGGTAAAACTACACAATATGATTTTCCAGGATTTTCATATTAAATAAAAATGAATTAAGATGACAATCAATTGATTATAACATACAAGAACATGTAGCCCAGTCTTCTTGAGATTTTATATTTTATCAATTATTTACATGTTTAATTGTGGTTTCATTGATCTTTTACTAATACAAGGCATCGTTTGCAGTTCAGTATCGTTATGGGAAGGAAAGTGAGGTCAAGCACAAGCCCTTATGGTAGGCTAAGGTCAGAAAAGGTCAAGTCAGTCCGTAGATACAACCAACTGCAAATAATGCGGTTAATCATGCTGACTATTCAAGAGCTGTGATAATTATAGCATCCACATCCGATTCAGCAAGACAATTGCATATCTGGTGAAAATCTGGCTAAACCTGCTACCCCGACCTCTTCAATCGCTAAGATGCTTATGCCTGAAATCAGCCAGCAAATCAACAAAGCTATTTCAGTCAAAGGGGGTTCCCATCTATTGTTGAAGACCTTAGTGACTTTAGGGTGAAGAACAACAAGAAAGGCGTTGTTGTTTTTGCTTAACCTTATCATCTATATTTTAAGGATTTTGTCTCCTGGACTTTTTATCGTTTATTAAGTAATAAATCTGATATACATGTTTTTTTCACTCATTATGATAACAAAACAATTAATCTTACGCTTGTATATCTTGAAGTATCCACAGTTGGTACAGTTGCACATTTCCAAACCAACTTTTTGTTGTTTTATCACATTCATACAGTTACACTTAGTTCCCTTCATGAATAAAAGTAAATTAGTTAAATTATAAGTCTTGAACTTACATGAGTTTTGGATTCTTCACACTGATGTCAAATATTCGACATACCATTTCCTATAAACTCAATATACTGGTGTCCAATATTTCACACTCTGATTTCCGATTCTCTTCAATAATTCCCATTTTTCTACAAACTACACACTGATTCTTAATAATGTACACAGCGAATCCCAATATTCTACAATAAGATTCTCAGTATTCAACACACATTTGTTTTACACTGAAGAGACAAAAGTTGTCGATATATTGATCATCAGAAACTATTTTTACAGCATCTTCAGTATTTAGTTATTCTACAATCAGATTCCAATGATTCAAAATACTTCATGCAGTGATTCCAACTGTTCCTTTCCGATTTAAAATCAAAGAAAAGTTCTGAGGAGTGTGAAAAAATCTAATTAAATACAAGTGGCTTGATATATCATTTTCTTTCTTCTTAGACAACCACTTGTTCTCCTAGTTTTTATTGGATCCAAACTGATAATGCTTTATTTTTGTTGTGGCATTCTTGTTTTGGATTTCTTGCGTAGAGAAGATCACGATTACCCTTCCAGAGCATCTGATGATTCATCCAGCTGTTAAATGGGGTTCCTAATGCTAGTGCTTTAGTTCTTCATTTGTATAGTCTTTGTCATGTCTCGGTATATGTTAATTTTGAATTTCTGTGCTCTTTTTTTTCGATTTTAGAATTCCCTCTTCCTCCCTTTATGCTTCGGTATTCGTGTGCCGATGTAGTGCCGAATTGAATTACTTTGTTAAGTATACAGTGTAAATACCAATTTTTTTTGAAATCTTACCTGCAAAGAGAAGAACTCAAATGCAGACAAAGGACAAAACATTTGACATTCGAAAATATCTTCGTCTTTAACTGTGTATTCCAGAGGTTGAATGGCATCGAGTTGAAAGCATCCTGTAATAGTACACAGATAAAATGCAAATACATCAAGTTATTACTTCACCGATAAAAATGTTTTGCTTTTATATTAAATTTGCTGACTCAATGTCCATTCAACCAGTTTGTAGATTGTATGTTTATCAGTTTAAGGATTTTGTTTTTGAAATTGTTACTTGTTAATTAAGGGGATCTGTTGACTCGAAATTACACGACTTTTTGTATTATGAACTGTATTATGGTTTGTGCATTGTGTCTTCTAAGCTTGTTGCATATTTTGGCATATGACATGGAAAATTATCTCAGTATGCAGAAATCGAATGCCCCGCGTATTAGTGTCGACCTACCTTAATAAATTGGAATAATTTCATTCATCCTGCTTTGTACGGAAATCAGCGTATTTAGGTAAAAAGTACTTAGGAATATTTCATCAGTCAGTAAAACTACACCAGCGTGCGTCTCTTTAACAACCACAAACGTAAGCAAAGACGGCGGTGGAATCTAATCAAAGAAAGACTCACCTTCCACTATTTTCATTCAGTAAGCTTGCATGAACATTTGCATTCTATTGATGAAATGTAATTATAAGTATTGAATGCGATATTTTTTAGGTTTATTGTCGTGAAAAAGCGTAGACATTTTTCACAGGAAGCGCAAGCTGTGCTCCATCTTTCGCCCTCAAATAAAACTACAAAATATTGCATTCAAAATATTGAAACAGTATCTATGGAAAATAATGGTGATAAACACTCTGGAAATTTGAGTATAGATTGTCAGCCCTTCTAATTTTATAAAGGGAATTTTTTGAAACCTTTTCGACAATTTTGTTCTTCATTTTTTTATTTTATCTGCACTGATGAGACATAATGTGACGAAAGGGCCATATGCAGAAAGAAAATTTACAGAAACTTCGGTATTTGTTTTTTTACAATATGTGTAATACATGGTATTGATTTAGACGAAGTACATGTCGTACAGCCAGGACGAATCTCATATTTATACAAAATAATGAATACCAACCATAAAATCCAACCCATGGACTCAGATAAGTACCGCTCCATATTCCCGGACCACCATTATAGTGTTGCTGTAGTAATGTAATGTTGTTTTCTAGTACTCCATTTTCATTTTGGCAATGTGCCTTTGCTTCCTGCCACGTTTTCTTGTCTTCAACGTATGTAACATTTAAACCTGTAACTATAATTTATGTTTTCTTACATTGTAATTTAATATGAAAAAGGGTTATGTTGTTGTAAAACTTGCAAAATTAGTTAAAACAAATTATGAGCTGGAGCGCAGATAATTTAATCCTAGAGCTGACAACATTGAATATGCGGAATTAACAAAAATATAGTGAAGACCGGTTTTGCTGAGCAAAGGTTTCGTGTCAAGAAACCCACTGCTTTCTGGACTAAACTCGACTCTCCTACAACAAATGTGACTTTCCTCTTAAAGATACCAATAAAGCCCAGCATCCAGTGAGCTTCTGAGGGTTTTTTGTAGTCAAGAAAACATTGGTTTCATAACAGCAACTTAGTTTTGCTGAGAAAAATCGGGTTTCTCTGCATTTTGATTAATTCGTTTGCATATCAGGGTAATAACAGTAGTAAATACCCTTTTTGGGTGCACATTTTCCGAAAAGGTTTTCGGAAAATGTGCACCCAAAAAGGGTATTAACTACTATCTACGGGACTAACGAGAATAAACAATTGTTATTCACTACAGTTGAGACGGGTAAAACGGGCTAGATTCTTAGTTCACTCACATTTTTTTAGGTTGCTTGCTGTTTAAGCATAACACGGGTTATACATAACACTGACGTGTATCTCTGGTTCTACACTTTTGATTCCTATATGTTTCTAGTAAGTCTGACAGGTCGTCACCAGTTACTCTCTCTATAACAAATATATTGCTAAAAGGATAATATAAATATACGATTTCCCCTTGAATATCAAGTATTTCGTAAAAACCATACACCTTTGTTTTTATTTTTTTTTAGATTGGTCAAATCATATGC
>MJUU01000572.1:0-26764 GCA_002080025.1 Modiolus philippinarum | reverse complement strand
AAAAAAAAAAAAAAAAAAAAAAAAAAAAAAAAGAAAGAAAGAAAAAAAAATCAGATACCATAGTGCCTTATTTCTACTTAAAATAGTAAACGCACAACTAGTCATTTCTGGAACACAAAAATATGGATACTTATACAGTATTTGAATATTTGGATAGCATTAATGAATCAAATAGGAAAACACCTTGATATATCATGAAATTAAAAAAAAGAGACAGAGAACGGCCCAGTTTTGTTATTTTGTTAAACTCTATTCGAAATTTATCCCCGAGGAGGTTAGTATTTCATCTGTAATACAGGCAACACAATAGCAATCCATTTTTCTTTTTCTTTTTTTCATACTAAATTATTCTTATCTATTTTTAAACTGTTTTTGCAAAGGAGTTCTGAAAATGGTGTGTTTCTGTTTACTGTATATTTTCAGTGACACACATCACCAATATCACATAATTTGTACATTATATTAATCGTTAAAGATTTGTTGGGTATGATAAATAATTGTTTCTATGGCACATTACAAATAAGTCAGTTGTTCCCACTATTTCTAAAAGTACTAATATTATAGATCTTTGTTTCAGATATAGTTCGTTTCGAAACAAAATATGATATTCTGTTTAATATAGATATATTGATATGTTTAAATAGGTAAAAATCCAATATTATTGACGGGTGAGCCGTGGTTGAGTGGATTTAATGCGATAAAACGCGTCAGTCGAGCCAAAAGCGATTGATCAATCCCTCGGGAGGAGAGCTTTCGAGTTCAAATCTCGTGGGTACCACTTGACCAAATCGACACTCATCCTTTTGTTGTTTTTGCTGATTCAATATTTATTTATGAACAGTATTTGATTCCTTTTGAATGAAAAGTGTGGATATACAAAATTTTTATGGTTGTCAGATCAAAAAGGAAAACATCATGCGATTTTCTGAATTCAAGAACACCGAAGGAAATCATTGATCAGTTTTGTTATCAATCAGCAGTAAATATGCTCACAAACGATATTGTTGACTTGTAGTCGCAATTTTAAAAGGCGAAATCTTGTTTTTCAAAACTAGTAATTTTGTATTCTACAATAAAGGTAATTACAGGTTAAAAGAGGAATCACAACCAATTTTTGATATTTTTATTACAGAATACAAGTCTTTTTGTAATGTATATAAATTTATGCAAATGACAAAAAAGAACATAATGTACAAAACAATAAAGAAAATTATCAAAATGTACAATAAAACAAAGAAAAAATGATATCACGATTGCCCTCCCCTCATTTCTAATAAACCTTTTTTAAATAGAAGCTAAACAACAAAGATATAAGTTGTCGAAATTGTAAATTTCGACAACTTATATCTTTTCGGTGCAGATAAAATCAAAACATTGGAAATCCAGAAGTCAAAATATGTATAGACTGAGGCTGAAAGAGCAAATAATCAAAAGGATCAAAATTGAAAGTCTAAATTTAGATGTAGATGTCCTTGGTACTGGATTTGGCTTCCTATTTGGATAATTTTTGTAATGAGTACTTCTTTTTGGACAACTTTTTGATTATGACTTTCCATACTAATTGATTTTAATGCTGCTGATGAGAGGTTACTCCTTGAAACACGTGGACAGCATAACGAAATTAACTGTCTTTTATGTAACTTTGGTATTTTTTGTATTTTAACATCAGCTCTAAGGAGGATGGGATAATGTTGCTATTTCAGAACTGTTTTGTTTGTTCCGAAACAATTGTTGACCAAAAGACAAGTTTTCTTAGATCATGAGTGTTTAAGTTTTATAATTGTACAGAATACCCTTCTGACGTGCTTTTGGTGCTTAGATCAGTTCCTTTTACTTTTCAGTAGCAACCAAAAGCACACGTTAACCATCGACCAACTACCTTATGCTTTTGGCTTTCTTCATTGTGTATTGAACTTTAAAGGGTTTTGGTTGTATTAAATAAATCATTTTTCTTCTTATGACATATAAAAATAAAACAGTTGTTCCCAATGTTTCAGAAAGATCTACTATGAATCTCGGCGAGATATAGTTCGATTTGGAACAAATATGAATTTTGTTTTGAAATAAGATCTTAATATAGATATATAAGTATGACAGATATCTTTAAATAGGTAAAATTCAATATTATTGACGGGTGAGCCGTGGTTGAATGGAAATATCGTCAGTCGAGCCGAAAGCGGTTGATCAATACCATGGGAGGAGAGCTCTTGAGTTCAAATCTCGTGGATACCACTTAACCAAATTGACACTCATCCTTTTGTTGTCTTTTCATACTGATTTTGTTCTTATTCAAATAAATTTATCCATGATAATGTTTGTAAAGTGTTCTTTCCCCGAAAGGTATAATTTTAGTACCCATGAAAAGAATGTTCAACCTTTAATTATACATAGACAAGTCGTTAGCCAATATACGTTATCTTCTAAAATGTTGATTTTCATTCCAAAAACAATTGCAAACCAAAAGACGAGTACTTTTAGTTCAAATAAAAAAGCGAGAATCGAACCATCAGTCTAAAACGAATGATCAAAGGACAATCGCAATATTGGAAAATCAAAGAAACAAAGATATAACATGAGTACGGCATATAAAAGAAAAATGAAGACACACAAAAATGCAAAGATGTACAACACGGACACAAATAAAAAAACCATGGGTGAGATCAGGTGCACCGGCAGAGTAAGCATCTTCCGCTTCTTATAAGACACCCGCCGTGTTGAACATGTCAACTCCAGTAGTAAAGACAACTGTTGGCAAAGGACGACCCCGCATCCATGACACTGTGGATACATGGATGTGGCGTTGTTCAACAAGTGAATTACGCTCAAACCGGTACTAAGAGCCGTCTTGATCTTACTATGAGGTAGGAAACAACGGCAGTAGAATACCGAAGGAACAAAGGAGTGAAATTCACAAAAATCGAAGTCCAAAGACAGGGCAAAAACGAGAACGAAGAAAACAATGACGTTAGACACAAAAACAATGACGCCAGACAGACACAAAGCACAGAACCAGAAACCACAACATTCAGAACAAAGGCACTCACAGTGTGAACTCCAGTAAAACTGAGAGTGACATCAGGTGCTCCGGAAGGGTAAGCATGTCCTGCTCTGTTAACAGCACCCGTCACACTGTGAGTGATTCAATCCGGGAAAATGTCAAAGTCGGTAGTCAAATCCGGGAAGACGTGAATCTAGCTGAAAATGTCCACTTTCATTTGGGATACTGACACGTCATATCNTTCAATGATGCAATAAGAGAACTTAAAGTAATTGCTGAATCCCTTGTTGGGAAATCTTTCAAACCAACTATTTTGTCAGGAACCACATGGGTTCCACATATCTCAAATGCAATAAAGTCATGAATTGAACTTAAATTCAGAGTAACCTCGGTATTTTATTATTTGTTACCACTGGGACGATGGCTGTTAATCACCCGAAAGTATTCACCGACCTAGTAGTCAGTACTTCGGTGCTGCCCCAAAAACCGATTTTATTTGAAAATCTGCAATTTCTAAATTCTAAACCAAGGCTATGTGTATGGCACTCGGTAGATGTCCTTGGTACTGGATTTGGCTTCCTATTTCGATTATTTGGTAATGAGTGCTTCTTTTATTACAACTTTTGGATTATGGATTTCCATATTATTTGATTTTAATGCTGCTGATGAGAGGTAAATCCCCGAAACACGTGTACAGCATAACGAAATTTACTGTTTTTTATGCAACTTCCTTATTTTTTGTATTTTAGAAAATTTTGTTTAAACCTAAGCAGCATCTCCTCTTGCATAGCTCTGCCTTTAGCTAATTTTGGCTTGCCTATTTAGTTGCTATTGGTAATTTGTTCTATATCAGTTTTATACATATTTTAGTTCACGGATTTCCAAATGTTTTGATTTGATTTGCACTGATGAGATAAAAGTTATCGAAATGCGCATATGCAGAACCTAAATTCACAGTAACCTCGGATTATTTTATTATTTGAAAACAACGTTGTAATTTTGTCACACTTAAAGCATGTTTCGCAATCAAATGCTACCCCTGGAGTTGTAGACAGAGCTACGTTTATGGCCAACAATTTAAAAGACTACAAGATACTGTCATTTATTTATTTTTTTGATGACCTACTAAACATCATAAGCAATTTAAGTCTTATAAGTAAGAGTGATAATGCCACATGTCTTGACTTCCTTGAATCCTTACAAACAGCTCTTCTCGACCTTCTACAATTATGTTTCAATTGGAACTGAACTTACAAAAATCAGGAAGATTTTCATGTAAATGGTTAGATTTCCTTAAAAATATATTGAATGATACTGGATTTCCATATTTATGGGACTACCAACTTCCAATCGATATCAATGATATCAAATCCCAATTAAAAGAGCGATTAATTGACCAGTTCGTTCAGCGACTCTATGCAGACATGGAAAATTCTAATAGAGGCAGATCTTACGCGTCTTTAAAGAATGGCATATATATATTGAAAAGTATCTATTAAACCTAAATGTACCTGACAGAGTAACCTTTTGTCGATTTAGATGTTCGAATTTCAAAATACCCGTTGAAACTGTGAGATGGGAAAATATTCCATTTGAAGAACGAATTTGTAATCTCTGTCATATGGATATGATAGGTGATGAATATCATTATTTATTCATATGTAATAATGACCAAATTAAAGCATTAAGGGAAAAATATATACCTGTTTATTACATAAATCGCCCAACAATTTATAAAATGCATGGACTTTTATCCCTCTGCAATGTTATGGTATTGTCAAAATTGTGTATGTTTTTGGGACAGTTTGAAAAAATAATTTCATAAATAGTATAATATGTATAAAAGTTATTTTTTTTATTTGTTTTTATATATTTATGTTTATTTATATGTATGTATGTGCCTTGTCTGTAACCAATGTGTATATATTTATATATTTGTCCTCTTGTAGCACGTATACTGTGTCTAAGTTGAAATAAACTTGTCTTGTCTACAACTTAGACAGGCACTTGGATCAAACTTAGATGAAATGTTAAATTTTATGAAATAAGGGAAAACTAAGCTTTTTTCAAATGTTATGAGTGTAATTACTACATTCAAAACAAATTTGATTATACCCCCTTTCAGGCAATCATTGGTGTTGTGATTAAAAAAACTTCATGGAGAATAAAAAACCCAAATGATCCGACCAAGTCTGTATTACAGGCCACACAAATATTTGACACATCTGATTGGCCTGTAGATCGCCAACAACTTACTACATATGATGTAGAACAATTACAACTGTCAGCAGTCTCTAGATCATATTGGATGTGACAAGGTCCGGATTTCACAGGAATGGGTGCAAGTTAAAGAACATATTGGCAATCGAAGGGTAAACAATACTATTTCAAAGATCAATTCTTTGTTCTGTGGTAATACTGAAAGATTTAAGAATATCTTTATGCTAATTGAAGTGGTTTTAGTCTTGCCATTAAGCAGTTCAATTTGTGAAAGGGGGTTCTCTGTTGTTAAAAGAATAAAAAGTGACTGGCGGTCTAACTTGAAAACTGAAACGATGAATAATCTTTGGTTGTTTCTTTTGAGGGGCGTTAATTGGAGGACTATAAGGACAGAGCAAGCAGTTCACTCTTTATGGACAGGTTTGCAAAGGGAAAGTAGACCAAGATTCAATTGGGGGGGGGGGGGGTAACCAGTATACAGAAGAAGAATTACTAGACTTTATGCTGAATTTTAATTTGGAGTTCGAGTAATTTTTGTAGAATAATGTTGAGTCTAAATTTTGCAGAATGCTGAGTCTTAGACTGAATAACAATTAAAGAATTATTGGACTATCTTTAATTTAAGTTTCTTGCTAACACCTTAAAAAGGTCCTGCAATTAAAATTGATTTTCCAGCCAGTTGACTGAATTCAACTACAGACTCAAGTAGAGTATAAAGGGATTTTTTAGTTTTATAATTATTCAAATGGCCCATTAGATAACAATTATGTAATTTACCAAATGAAAAAAGTAAAATTAAATTGATTTGTGAACAACACAACCTTGCTGATTTTTATTTGTAATTTGTGCATTGAAACTTGTTTTACCTGAATCTTGTTAGGACTACTGTAGCAGGCTCTGTTTTAGTGAATCGTGTGTTCCAATTTAGTAAGATCAAGAATAGCCTTGTTTGTTGCTAGCTAAGGATTAGTCTTAACAGGTTTCAATGTATGTTGATTGACCTTACAAATACTTCTTAATGAATTATGCTGTATAATTTTAATATGTTTAGCCTTTTGCATATTTGCATAATTATGGCAAGAACTTTCAAAATTCGGGCAAGTAAAATTTGTAGTCCACTTCCCCGAACGGACAAGTTTGTCAAAAAGTGAATGTCAAACCCTACTGCAACCAAAAACATTGCAGCCTCTGTACGAATTTAATCCGAGTTAAATGTGACTCTTACACATTTTTTAAATGATAATCTATGTGTCTAATAAGGAAGAAGTATATAGTTTTCACTATTTCCAAGAATATTACAGTTTATGAAAAAATTGTCTGATGAACGATGCAGATTCAGTACCCCTAATAATGAGTATTTAATTTTCATTAACAATTTAGTTTTCTTAGTCACTAACAAAATAAATTAAGAATCTGTGAATGAGATCAGAATGGCTTTGTAGTTGAATCTTATGAGGGCAGAGGTTAAAAAATCCTAGAAAAGTACTGATTAGAGTTACTTCAAACATCTGAAAAAACTGATATTAGTACTCTTATAAAAAAATATGTATACTGATCAAATTTTAGAAAAAGCTCGAAACGAAACATCTTCATAACTGGTTTTTAACTTATTGCTGCCAGATAAAAAAAAATCAGATACCATAGTGCATCATTTCTACATATAATAGTACAGAATTCACTTTTATGGTGTTTTTACTCATGCCAGAGGACAAGAAAAATAAATATCTCAGATGAAACAAACACACAACTAACTAACAAAATATCTAAGTTACTGTCAATTTATTTTCTGCATATGCGGATTTCAACACTTTATGTCCCATCAGTGCAGATCAAAACCAAAACATTTGAAAGTCCATTAACCGAAAAACTCTACAAAAGTGATAGAGAACAAATAACCAAAAGGCAGCTAAGGGCAGAGCTATGCACAAAGGAGATACTCCTTAGTTTTAATCAAAATTTTGTAAAATTCAGATATTGCAAGATTAAATACAATCGGTTTTCGGGTCAGCACTGAAGTACTGAATACTGGGTTTGTGAATACCCTCGGGGGTATTTCTAAAGTCATTTTTGGAACACAAAAATATGGATACTTATACAGTATTTGAATATTTGGGTAGCGTAATTACGGTTGATGGATCAAATATCATGATATATCCTGAAATTAAAAAAGAGACAGAGAACATTGCCAAGTTTTGTTATTATACGGCAGAAAAATGCTCACAAGCGAATTTATTAAACTCTATTCGAAATTTATCCCCGAGGAGGCTTGATTTCAATAGTTAGACCTTTATCTGTAATACAATATCAATCCATTTTTCTTTTTCTTTTATTCATACTTAATTATTCTTATCTATTTTAAAACTGTTTTTGCAAAGGAGTTGCGAAAATTGCGTGTTTTTGGAGGTTTAATCAGTTATTTTACTCTATCTTTTCAGTAACACAAATCACCAATAGTATAGCGGAACCATCACCCAATTTGTACATTTTGTTCGATAAATTTTATTTTAATCTTTAGAGATTTGTTTGGTATGATAAATAATTGTTTTTACCTATGGCACATTACAAATAAGTCAGTTTTTCCCACTATTTCTAAAAGTATTAATATAGATCTTTGTTTCAGATATAGTTCGATCCGGAACCAAATTTGAATTTTGTTTTGAAATAAAATCTAAATATAGATATATTGGTACGTTTAAATAGGTAAAAATTCAATATTATTGACGGGTGAGCCGTGGTTGAGTGGATTCAATGCGATAAAACGCGTCAGTCGAGCCAAAAGCGATTGATCAATACCATGGGAGGAGAGCTCTCGGGTTCAAATCTCGTGGGTACCACTTGACCAAATTGACACTCATCCTTTTGTTGTTTTTTACACTTATTTTGTTCTGATTCAATATATATTTATGAACAGTATTGATTCTTTTTGAATGAAAAGTTTGGATATACAAAATTTAAATGGTTGTTGGATCAAAAAGGAAAACATCATGTTATTTTCTGAATTCATGACAAACGAGAACTAGAACATTGAAGGAAATCATTGATCTGTTTTGTTATCATCCAACAGCCACTATGCTCATAAACGAAAATTGTTGACTTGCAGTCGCAATTTTAGAAGGAGAAAGCATGTTTTTCAAAACCAGTAATTTTGTATTTTTCAATAAAGGTAATAACAGTTTAAATCACAACCAATTATTGATATTTTTATTACAGAATACAAGTCTTTTTGTAATGTATATAAATTTACGCATGTGACAAAATAGAACATAGTGTACAAAACAATAAAGAAACAAGGGCAGTAGAATACCGAAGGAACAAGGGTGGGAAATACACAAAAATCGAAGTCCAAAGACATGGCCAAAACGAGAACACAGAAAACAATGGCGCCAAACACAAAACAATGACGTTAGACAGATACAAATCACAGAAATAGAAATCACAACATTCAAAACAAAGACACTCACAGTGTGAACTCCAGTGAAACTGAGAGTGACATCAGGTGCTCCGGAAGGGTAAGCATGTCCTGCTCTATTAAATTATCAAAATGTACAATAAACAAAGAGAAAATGATATCATGATTGCCCTCGCCTCATTTCTATTAAACCCTTTTTTTTTAAATAGACGCTAAACAACAAAATATCGCACTAACTGTCAATTTCGACAACTTATATCTTTTCGGCGCAGATAAAATCAAAATATTGGAAATTCAGAAGTCGAAATATATACAGACTGAGGCTGACAGAGCAAATAATTAAAAGGATCTAGATTGAAAGTCAAAATTTAGCATCAGCTCTAAGGAGTATGGGTTAATGTTGCTATTTCAGAACTGCTTTGTTTGTTCAAAAACAATTGTGGACCGAAAGAAAAGTTTTCTTAGATCATGAGTGTTTAAGTTTTGTAATAGTACAGAATACCCTTCTGAGGTGCTTTTGGCGCTTAAATCAATTCCTTTTACTTTTACTTTTTCATTTTCAGTAGCAACCAAAAGCATACGGTAACCATCGCCCAATTACGTTATGCTTTTGGCTTTCTTAATTGTGTATTGATCTTTTGGGTTTTGGGTGTGTTTAAAAGTCATTTTTCTTCTTATGTTATATAAAAATAAAACAGTTGTTTCCAATGTTTCAGAAAGATGTACTATGGATCTCTGCTTCAGATATAATTCAGTTTGGAACAAATATGAATTCTGTTTTGAAATAAGATCTAAATATAGATATATAGGTATGACAGGTATGTTTAAATAGGTAAAAACTCAATATTACAGACGGGTGAGTCGTGGTTGAGTGGATTTAATGCGATAAAACGCGTCAGTCGAGCCAAAAGCGATTGATCAATCCCATGGGAGGAGTGCTCTCGAGTTCAAATCTCGTGGATACCACTTGACCAAATTGACACTCATCCTTTCGTTGTTTTTTATACTTATTTTGTTCTGATTCAATATATATTTATGAACAGTATTTGATTCTTTTTGAAAGAAAAGTGTGAATATACAAAATTTAAATGGTTGTTGGATCAAAAAGGAAAACATCATGCGATTTTCTGAATTCAAGACAAACGAGAACTGGAGCACTGAAGGAAATCATTGAACAGTTTTGTTATCAATCAGCAGTAAAGATGCTCACAAACGAAAATTTTGACTTGCAGTCGCAATTTTGCATGGGGAATGCTTGTTTGTCAAAACTAGTAATTTTGTATTCTGCAATAAAGGTAACAACAGCTGAAAAGAGGAATCACAACTAATTTTTGATATTTTTATTACAGAATACAAGTCTTTTTGTAATGTATATAAATTTATGCATGTGACAAAATAGAACATAGTGTACAAAACAATAAAGAATATTATCAAAATGTACAATAAACAAAGAGAAAATGATATCATGATTGCCCTCCCCTCATTTCTAATAAACCCTTTTATTAAATAGAAGCTAATTATATATATAAACAACAAAATATCGAACTAAATGTAAATTTCGACAACATATATCTTTTTGGCGCAGATAAAATCAAAACATTGGAAATTAAGAAGTCGAAATATGTATAGACTGAGGCTAACAGCAAATAATCAAAAGGATCTAAATTGAAAGTCAAAATTTAGCATCAGCTCTAAGGAAGATGGGTTAATGTTGCTATTTCAGAACTGTTTTGTTTGGTCAAAAACAATTGTGGACCGAAAGATTTCTTAGATCATGAGTGTTTAAGTTTTATAATAGTACAGAAATCCCTTCTGATGTGCTTTTGTGCTTAAATCAGTTCCTTTTACTTTTCATTTTCAGTTGCAACCAAAAGCATAAGGTAACCATCGCCCAATTACGTTGTACATTTAGCTTTCTTGTTAATTGTGTATCAATCTTTAAAGGGTTTTTGGTGTGTTAAATAAATGATTTTCTTTTTATGTCATCAACATGGTCATATAAAAATAAAAGAGTTGTTCCAATGTTCAGAAAGAACTACTATGGATCTCTGCTTCAGATATAATTCAGTTCGGAAAATTATGAATTCTGTTTCAAGATCTAAATATAGATATATAGGTATTACAGGTATGTTTTAATATGTAAAAATTCAATATTATTGACGGGTGAGCCGTGGTTGAATGGATTCATCGTCAGTCGAGCCGAAAGCGGTTGATCAATACCATGAGAGGAGAGCTCTCGAGTTCAAATCTCGTGGATACCATTTAACCAAATTGACACTCATCCTTTTGTTGTATTTATATACTGGTTTTGTTCTAGTTAAATATAAATTCATCCATGATAATTTTTGTGAAGTGTTCTTCCCCAGAACCTAATTTTTATTTTTTGTAAAGTTTTCTTCCCCAGAACATAATTTTAATACCTATAAAATGAATGTTCCATGTTTAAATATACATATAGATAGGATGTTGTGTCATTGACATTTACCCCATTTCCTTTCATTTTCGTATATAAATAGACTAGGAATTAGAATATACGTTCAATCTGAAATGTTGCTTTCCATTTCAGGAACGTTGATTGTTCAAAAACAATTGCTTACCACAAGACGGGACTCTTTAGTTAAAAAAGGTGAGAACCGAATCGTCAGGTCAATCTAAAACGAATAATCCAGGGGCAATGGCAATATCAAACAATCAAAGAAAGAAAGACATAATATGATACCAAAGTACCTGTAAATTCACATTCTGCAATTTGCTATTTCGACAACTTATATCTCTTTGCGAAATGCGAAATGCGCATATGCAGAATTTAAATTCACAGTAATTTCGGTATTTAGTTATTTGTTACCACTGGGTCGATGCCACTGCTGGTGGACTGTTAGTCCCCGAGGGTATTCACCAGCCCAGTAGTCAGTACTTCGGTCCTGACCCGATAGCCGATTATATTTTGAACCTTACAATATCTTAATTTTTGTAAATTTTGTTGAAAACTAAGGAATATCTCCCTCATGCAAAGCTCTGTCCTTAGCTGATTTTGGCTTTACATTTAGGTCATTTTGTTTATTTGTTCTCTATCAGTTTTAAAGATCTTTGGAGTTTATGGTCTTCCAATAGTTTAGATTTAATCTGCACTGAAGAGACATAAGTTGTCGAAATGTGCATATGCAGAATTTAAATTCACAGTAATTTCGGTATTTAGTTATTTGTGCAAATAAAATCAAAACATTGGAAATCCGGAAATCGAAAGATGTAAAGAAGCTGATAAGGAACAAATAATTAAAAGGATATAAATCAATTACCATATCTACATGGATGGATAAATTATGCTTTATCAGAACTGTTTTATTTGTTCAAAAACAACTGTTGACCAAAGGACAATTTTCCTTAGAACATGAGCATCTCCCTTTTGAAAATGATGTGTATTTTGCGGTTAAATCAGTTTCTTTTACTATTCATTTTCAGCAGCATCCAATTAGTATAAGGTAACCATCGTCCATTTAGCCTGTACTTTTGGCTTTATAGAATTGTGAAATTGTGTATTAATCTGAAGAGGTTTATTTTTGCTAAGTTAAATAAATAAAAGTGACAACAAAAGTCCGAATCGATCAAAGGAAGAGACCAGAAAGGAAAATCCGTATAACATTCGACTGAATCAGGGGAACACAATCCGACACAGAACATTTTTGGCAAGCCGTCATATTCCCGACTTGGAACGGGCATTCTATAAATAAAATGATGGGTTAAACCAGGTTTATTGATGCATCAACCTCCTGCTTATATGACGACTAACTATAGCTTTTGTGTGCCCAGATTGTGTTAAATGTCAAATATTTCTACTCATGTGTTATATTACAAATAATACAGTTGTTCCCACTGTTTCTGAAAGTTCTAATAGGGGTCTGTGTTTCAGATATAGTTCGATGTTGAATAAAATATAAATGCTGTTTTGAAATAAGATCTAAATATAGATATATAGGTATGACAGGTATATTTAAATAGGTAAAAATTCAATGTAACTGACGGGTGAGCCGAGGTTGAGTGGATCAAATGCGAAAAATACGCGTCAGTCGAGCCGAAAGCGATTGATCAATCCCACTAGACGAGAGCTCTCGGGTTCAAATCTCGTGGGTACCACTCCACCAAATTGACACTCACTCTTGTTTTTTTAATACTGATTTGGCTTTACTATTTAGACCTTGTAGGTAATTATTCTCTCTCAGCTTTTACACATATTTCGGTAACTATATGGATTTCGAAATGTTTTGATTTGATCATCACTAAGAGATATAAGTTGTCGAAATGCGTATATGGAGAAACGGAATTAACGGTAACTTTGGTATTTTAAATATTATCCATATTATATAAAAATTCCCATATAGTTTTCAATAGCTTATATCTATTCAACTGTTGATTTTCTTCTATAGAGAGGACATGTATCATGTAAAAAATATTAACGTTTTTAAATTATTTATACATTATTATGTATTCATTAGTTAGTTATGGGGGAAGTGTTGTTCACCGGGACACTGACCAATGAATGAGGCATAGCCAAGACATTGGTCCGTGTCCGAGGGACAGAGGAAATATAGGGAATGGATCCAGTGACTCAAGACTCCATGTGCCTATTTGCTTTTAAATTTCCAGAGGGCACATGGAGCAATGAAAAATCAAATTTATTATTATTATTTATTTATTTATTTATTTTTTCTCTCTCTTTTCAATATGATTATTATTATTAGGTGTATATGTACTTAATTTTGGACTATAGGTAAAAGGGCAGATAAATTACTTCTTGTTCTCTTCTTGTATATTATTGCTGTATCTATTATATGTTTATTGACATTTACTCGTGTTGCTCATGTGAACAAAAATAAAAAAATACATTTTTAAGCACTCGTTTTATGCATATCGCGCAATTTTTTATTCGACATTTATCGAAAGATCTACTCTAGTAGTACCAAAATAACCTAGGCATACCGAATGGAGTAGTTTGAGTCGTAATGGTTTTCCTGTAATCATAACCGAAAAAGTACAGTTTAACAAGTTTGCAGAGCAATAAGTTAAAAAGATTAAGGCAAATATTCTACTGGTTATTTTGGTACTACTAGAGTAGATCTTTCGATAAATGTCGAATAAAAAATAGCGCGATATGCATAAAACGAGTGCTTAAAAATGTCCGACTCAAGGGACTGAATTTAAAAAATGTTGAAACCTATGCAGAAGACATTCCTTTGGACGGACAATGTTTTTAAATGTAAATTTATCAAAAGTTTTGTAAATTTCTAAATAGCTTGAACAAAATTAAGGAAAATAATGTTCCTATAAAGACACCGGCCTTGTTAAACATGTCAATATATATTTTACGAAAGGATATGGAGTAAATGAACATGAGACCATAACACATATGCTAGCTCAAACTGCAACAATTTTAATGAGTGTATGGCCATTTCGGAAATTTATTCCTCATCAGTAGCACTAGAACCAAAACAAAGGAGAAAGAAAAACTCCGGTAGTAAAGACAAATCCGGTAGAGGAAAACAGCCTGTAACTGTAAAGAGAAAGATCTGTTTTTATCTGGGAAACAGATACCAAATAACGGTCCACAAGATCGTGATGTCGACCGTAAAATTTCTGTAGTGATGAGTTCAAATTATGGATGCCATGCCCTTTCTTAAGTAGCCTATTTGAACGCAACCATGCTCTATCAATGTAGTCAATGTATCAACCAC
The DNA here is from genome assembly GCA_002080025.1 of Modiolus philippinarum. Lineage (NCBI taxonomy): Eukaryota > Metazoa > Mollusca > Bivalvia > Mytilida > Modiolidae > Modiolus > Modiolus philippinarum. The sequence continues at coordinate 12,411 of MJUU01000572.1, read as the reverse complement.
AGGTCGTTGATGAGCGAATGAGTTGGGACATGTAACCTTCATATGAGGAGAGAAGCTTAGAAAATGGAGAATATAACACAGCACATCGGCAAACGAAAACCGAGTCAAAAATTATGAAAGGGGGGATTGCAAAATAAAAAATCCAAAATCAGGGCAAATCATATCCAACACGAATGGAGACAGCATGACAAAGACAAAATAAATGCACAATAATGAACAAAAACGCAACAAAACTAGTTACTGACGGATGAGCCGTGGTTGAATGGAGTTATTATCAGTCAAAATGAAAGCGGTCAGAGTTAAATCAAAGCAGTTCTCTTAGAATTATTTTACCGTCGCCAGATAACAAGAAAAGATCAAAGACCTTTAATGAATCAAATACACTACTAAAGTTAGTGTTGACATCTCAGTAATTTGCTTTTTTCTGTTAGGTACTAATACAGTATTTGATTCTCTTTGAAAGAAAAGTTTAGATATCCAGCATTTTCATGGTTGTCAGAGACATAAAATTATATGTCTATGGTTGGATCAAAGAGGAGAACGTCATAATTTTTTCTGAATTACAAACTAGAACACTGAAACAATCATTGATCTGTTTTTTTTTTTTGTAATCCAGCAAAAACATGCTCACAAACCAAAATATTGAACTGCAGTCGAAATTTTGCAAGGAGAAAAGTTGTTTTTCAAAACATGCGTGAAGCAAATCATGCTTACCCTTCCGGAGCACCTGATGTTACATCAGTTTTTATAGGCGTTCAGACTGCCAGTGCTAATTAGTTTTGTGGCGTTCTTATTCATTTTTATTTATTTCTTTTATCTTTGTCATGCCCTCTCAATTCGTGTTGGAAATGAATTGCCGTGATTTTTGATTTTGGAATTCCCCATTCATTATTTTTGATTCTGTATTCGTTTGCCGATTTATTGATGTTTTATTACAGAATACATGACTTTATTTGTGAAAAATACAAATTTATGCAGGTGACAAAAATAACAAAAAAAGTACAAAACAATAATAAAAACTATCAAAATGTACCAAAAACAAAGTGCAAATGATATCATTATTGCACTGCCCTCCTTTCTTAACTTTTCAAAATTATATTTTTTTCTCTGTTGCCGTTTTTGCCAAGTCTTTGGACTTTGATTTTTGTGATCATCACTTCCATTGTTCCTTTGGTATTCTACTGCCGTTGTTTCTAATAACCTTCTTTTTTTTACAAAGAGAAGCTACACAACAAAATACCGAAGTAACTGTAAATTTACATTCTGCATATTGTCATTTCGACAACTTATATCTCATTCATTTCAGATAAAATCAACACAATGGAAATCGAGAAATCGAAAGATGTATAGAAGCTGATAGAGCAAATAATCAAAATTATCTAAATTGAAAGTCTAAGTATCCCCAACACTAAGGAGGATGTGTTAGTGTTGCTTTTTCAGAACTGTTTTGTTGTTCAAGAACAATTATTGACCAAAAACAAGGTTCCATATAATAGTACAGAATTTCCTTCTGAAAATGATGTGTTCGGCGGTTAAATTTGTGACTTGTTCTTTCAATTTTCAGCAGCAACTAAAAGTATATGTTAACCATCGTTCAATGATGTTGTACTTTTGCCTTTAGGAATCGACCATTTGACTTGAAAAGAAGGGGGGGGGGGCTATGTTTTTTTTTCCAGAAAATTTTTTTTGACGCTGATTTAATGTGAAAAAATATTTTGGCTGCAAGAATGATGAAAGAAAATATTCTGAAGGAGGATTTCTGCCCCCAAAAATAATGCTAATGTTCAGAAAAAATATTTTGTTGACACAAAAAAAAAATTTCGCTCCACATTGAAAATACATAAACCCCTTCAAGTTAATTGGTCATTCCTTATTAATTGTTTCATTAATCTTTAGGGGGTTTTGGGTATGTAGTATAAAAAATTTTACTACTCATTTCATATCACAAATAAGACAGTTGTTCTCAATGTTTCTAAAGTAACTACTTTGGATCTGTGTTTATGATATAAGTCGATTTCATAACAAAATATGGACTCTGCTTTAATATGAGTTCTAAATATAGATATATAAGTATGACAGATATCTTTAAATAGGTAAAAATTCAAGATTATTGACGGGTGAGTCGTAGTTGAATGGATTCATCGTCAGTCGAGCCGAAAGCGGTTGATCAATACCATGGGAGGAGAGCTCTCGAGTTCAAATCTCATGGATACCACTTAACCAAATTGACACTCATCCTTTTGTTGTCTTTTCATACTGATTTTATTCTATTTCAATATAAATTCATCCATGATAATGTTTGTAAAGTGTTCGTCTTTCCCAAAACATAATTTTAGTACCTATATAAAGAATGTTCCATGTTTAAATAAACATATAGATGGGATGTTTCCTCCTTGTCACTTTCCCCATTTCCTTTCTTTTTCATATATAAATAGACAAGGAATTAGAATATATGTTCAATTCCATTCCAGAAACCTTTTTTTGTTCAAAAACAATTGCTTACCACAAGATGGGTCTCTTTAGTTCAAAGAAAGTGAGAACCGAATCGTCAGGTCAACGAATAATCCAAAGACAATGGCAACATCGGACAATCAAAGAAAGAAAGACATAACATGATACCAAAGTAACTGCAAATTAACATTCTGCAATAGGGTCTGTAAGTCTCGTCATGTGACTAACGAGAATCCACGATAAACAGGCAATTCGAAAACGTTTCCCGCCGAAACATGACGTCTCAGTATTATGACGTTCAATTTTTTGTTTGAAACGTCATATATCTTTGTTTAAAATGTAACTTCCGGGTACAGCTTTTGATCCGGAAGTTCCAAAATTGTACGAGACTTACAGGCCCTATTTGCCATTTCAACAACTTATATCTCTTCTGTGTAGATATAATTAAAACATTGGAATTCAGAAATTGAAATATGTGTAGAAGCTGATAAGGAACAAAGAATCAAAAGGATCTAAATCAATTACCATCTCTAAGTGGGATGGATAAATTATGCTTTTTCAGAACTGTTTTGTTTGTTCAAAAACAAACAATGACCAAAAGACAAGTTTCCCTAGAACATGAGCGTTAAAGTGTTATAATCTCCCTTATAAAAATAATGTGTATTTTGCTGTTAAATCAGTTACTTTTACTATTCATTTTCAGCAGCAACCAAAAGTATAAGGCAAACATCGTCCAATTACGCGGTATTCACGGGCTTTATAAAATTGTTTATCGGTAATTTGTATGAATTTGGTTTGATCTACAGAGACTGATATTCTCAGTATCACCGAACTATCACGAAAATATCGGGTCACTGTGAAAGCGTCACGTGCGGGTTGCTAAGCTGACGTCATGTTCTGTACTCTTTGTCGTGTTCATACGCATAAGACGTTGAACGAAAAATGTATTCAAATTATTGCAATAAACAAAAGATTAACTGTGCTTAAATAAAAATTTCAGTTTATTACAATTTGTTTTAGAGTTCTGTCTATCATTATGTGAATTACCGATAAAAGAAAAACAGGAAATTTATTTTTTTGATACGGACTTTATCACGGCGTAACGCATCAAGCTCGCCCTGACGGGCTCACTTGATACTGGCCGTGATAAAGTCTGTATCAAGAACAAAATGTCCTATATTCCATATGTATTAATTCTGAAAAGGGTTTTTTTGCTAAGCTTAATAAAATACTTCTACTTATGTGTTGAAGTTGTTCCCGAAGTTTCTGAAAGTTCTAATATGAATCTGTGTTTCAGATATATTTCGGTTCGGAACAAAATATAAATTCTGTTTTGAAATAAGATCTAAATATAGATATATAGGTATGACAGGTATATGTTTAAATAGGTAAAAATTCAATATTATTGACGGGTGAGCCGTGGTTGAGTGGATTTACTGCGACAAATTCGCGTCAGTCGAGCCGAAAGCGATTGATCAATACCACGGGAGGAGAGCTCTCGGGTTCAAATCTCGTGGGTACCACTCGACCAAATTGACACTCACTCTTTTGTTGTTTTTTTTTATTCTAGTGCTAATTTGGCTTTACTATTTAGACCAAGTAGGAAATATATTCTCTTTCAGCTTTTACACAGATTTCGGTATATGGATTTCGAAAGTGTTTTGATTTGATTAGCACTGAAGAAACATAAGTTGACGAAACTAAAGTAACAGTAACTTAGTTATTTTTATGTGTTCTGATCTGATACAAAACATATTTATCAATGATAATGTTTGTCAAGTGTTCCTTTTGATGAACAGATCTAATTTTAATTACATACATGAATAAACAGAATGTTTCATGTGTGACTATAGTCAATATATATAGGCTAGTAATTAAATTATACATCATCATTTTAAGATAATGCGTTTCATTCCATAACATTTTTAGTTTGTTCAAAACCAACTGCTGACCAAAAGACAGGTTTCTTTAGTTCAAACATACGGGGGAGAAGCATAACAATTTTGAGAGTAGTAGAGAAAAAATATCAGATTCCTAAGATCCAACTTAGTATTAAGTCTTTCCACGGAAGACATGTGTCGTCTGCGTAGTTAGCAAAAATATGTTCCTTATTTTGCGCTGAAGGCAGGATTATGACTTGACTAAATTGACACTCATCTTTTTCTTATTTTTTACAGATTTTGTTCAAATTTATCAAATATACAATTCTAAGTATCTGAATAAAGATTGAAATCATTAGAATTTACGTAATAGCCTTTTCAGAAACGTTTTTGTTTGTTCACAAACAATTGTTGACCATAGACAAGTTTCCGGAGATCATTCGCGTTCAAATTTTATGATACAACAAAATTCCCTTCATTTTTGTCTCGACTGAGACGAATGTCGCGAAGGCGAGACATAGGGATCATAGATTCTGTCGTCGGCGTCCTCGACATTTGGCTAACCCAAATGTTAAACGTTTTTGAACTTCAATAACTTTCTCAAATCATATTCAATATCAATGAAATTTTGACACAATTTTAAGTACAACTACATTATTGTATTCCAAGTTTTTTTTAACAAAAAGAATTCGAATTTTTCTGTATTTTTCTATTAGTTGAATTTAGTTTTTTTTTTTTCGAAGATTTTTTTTGTTTGAACTATATCGCGGCACCTACATGCCATAGACTGATGATTATTGATAAGTGGTTACTTCTGTAGTAGAGAAAAACATCCATACCAGAATTATGTCACCTTGACCTATATTTTTTGCTTCGATGAATTTGGCTAAATTTTCTAGTTAGGTCCATATATCACAATTTTTAAACATAATTGAGAATAAGGCTTTAATTTTGATGTATAATTGTTGCATATAGTCTATAGATGCACAAAAAGCTTTCGGAATTTTATTCCGGTTCCATCTTTGGTAAAATTCCTGTAAATGTCCAAGAGTTTGATGGATGACGACTCTTAACTTAAATTGTCTGCATTAAACTGCATTAAAAAAATATATATAAAAGAAATATATTTCTCAGATAAGACCGGAGTACAAAAATATCGCATGGCCAAGCGATAGGAGATAGTTGAAAAATCCTGAAAAAACATAACGACACGTAAAACTTGAAACAGATGGTTGATAGTAGCATACTTACTATAACTTTCTCCGACCACAGAAGAAGATTATGCGTGCTTGAACATATCAAAATTGCCATGTTTCAACTTGGAAATCGTTTCAATTCTGCTCGTTATTGTCATGATTACAAAATTAGGTCTAATAAATAGTAATCGAAGAAAACAAGACTACCTTTTTTCATAAAATAAAACTTTTTATGGAAGAAAAATGAATCCGTCTTGCAAACAACAAAGAAAAACGTACATATCCAAACCTTTGACGGTTCGGTTCTTACTTTCGCAGCACCTTATAAATGTGCAAATGCATAAAATAGATTAACTGAAAAGAGAAATTATAAGCAAAATTCATCATTCGTAAGAACTCAATATATGATTTTATATATCTGTGATTTTTTGTGTGCAATTTTGTATTTTATTAAAAAGTTTACGACAAAACAGATGAAATCACCGCGTAACTCATCACCTTTGATAAAGTTTGATTACTTATAACCGAGTTTGACCCGATTCGACCCCTATGGTGCACATATCATCATGTGCAATAGTTTAAGGGCTATATGAATATAATCAGCTTATTTTCAGGACAAAATCGGGAGGCACTTTATTCTTAGTTTAAATGTACATACCTGACATTAATTTTAAAATTCATACCGCTTTCTGCGTTGACATTTCTGCAATTGTTGGCCGATTTTATGATTTTTTATCGATATTGCAGCAAGATTCTATCGAAATGGCCAAATGCAGTTAATGTGTATACCTGAAAGGTGAACTGCAAGTCATCGCCAATCGAGAAGTGTTGTCTGATAAGGAAATTTAATCAAGTCTTGAATATTGTCGGCAACACCCATAGGGTACAAAGATGACAAAAACAGTAGTTGGTCCCTTTTATCTTAAAAAGAACTACCATGGGTGGCGATAAGCGTTGTATATCTATGTATTATAAATCAATTGTCCAAATACCGACTTTTTCTTTTGGTATTTTTAATTGTGTATTAATCTTAAGAGGAATAAATGATAAATAAATAATTTTCTACTTATTAAGCAGTTGTTCCAAATGTTTCTGAATTAACTACTATGGATCTCTGCTTCAGATATAGTTAGGCTTCAGAACAAAATGTTTTATAATAAGATCTAAATATAGGTATATAAGTATTACATGTATGTTTATATATGTAAACATTCAATAGTATTAATGGGTGAGCCGTGGTTGAATGGAAATATCGTCAGTCGAGCCGAAAGCGGTTGATCAATACCATGGGAGGAGAGCTCTCGAGTTCAAATCTCGTGGATACCACTTAACCAAATTGACACTCATCCTTTTGTTGTCTTTTCATACTGATCTTGTCCTAGTTCAATATAAATTCATCCATGATAATGTTTGTAAAGTGTTCTTCTTCTCCAGAACATAATTCTAGTACCTATATAATGAATGTTCCATGTTTAACAGCTTATTACTAAATGCATTTCTCACCCTAAAAGTGTCAAAAAATGATAAAAAATCCAGAAAAACCGGGACGTAACTTACATTCTTTACGTAATAGGGGGTATTGACCGGATATTCTTCATGATCCCGTTAAATTGGCTTTGGGATCCAGTGACCTGAATATTTTACAATTATACTGGCCTCTCACTGATACTGCCAATGTCTACTGAAATCCATGATGATTCTTTACCAAACCCTTCGGGAAGTTTTGAATTTGATTATCATTCAGTAGTGCGACAGTGTTTTAACAGCAGACTAGGCTCCTTGAGCCTAGCCGGCAGTTTAGCGGCGAGCACTCCTCGACCTATCTTTCTAAATTACGTTTTGTCTATTGTTTCCTTTTCAAAATTGTGGTGTTAGAGTTAGTGGTCTACCTGTATTGGATTTTATTTGTATGTTTGTTATAATATAGGAAAACGGGATAGAGAAAGGGGAGGTTTGGGTACCCATAACCCGGTTTAACCCTACCACTGGCTGTTGCCAGTGCCGGTACCAAGTCGGCTATCCCGAGTTCCTATCGTTATCTATGTTTGTCTTTTGTCATTTTATTGTTTTTTTGTGTGCAGTTTCCTGGTTGATTGTGACATGTGATTGTAATGTTTGGCCATTGTAAGTGTTTCCTGTTATCTTCCCTTCATTATTTAAATATACACATAGATAGGATGTTGTCTCCTAGACATATACCCCGTTTCCTTACCCTTTCAATTATAAATAAACTAGGAATTAGAATATACGTTCAATCTGAAATGTTGCTTTACATTCCAGAAACCTATTTTTTGTTCAAAGATAATTGCTATCCAAAAGACAGGTCTCTTAAGTTCAATTTTAGAAAGTGAGAACCGAAACGTCAGGTGATTCTAACACGAATAATCCAAAGACAATCACGCTGGTCCATGATAACGCAGTGACAATGGTGCCAACGCACTGACAACGGTATTTGCAACGCACAGACAACGGGAAAATATGGCAGTGAGAAGCCAAAAATTTTTATTTTATGAATTTTAGTCAGTAAAGTATTCAATTCTTTTGTTAACAATACCCACACGGAATGTAAAAATTATTCAGAGATCGTTGCATCGTGCTTTTAAAGTGTTTCGAAATAGTTATATTTTGATAAAACTGAAAACCGTTGGAACGCTCATACGGAAATGTGTGTTATTTTGGAAATTTTCTGAAATTTTCGTTAAAATACATAAATGTATGAATGGAACCTAAAGCATAAAGAAACACACTACCATTCTGTTTCTTTTCAAAATATTTCTACTTGTAGAACATTTGTAAATTAGTACTTTAATGGTATTTCTCAAGTCAACGCACCGTACAACGATTTCATTACAACGCAAAAACAACGGTGAAGTAAATAGCATATGATATATTATAAGAGATATCTTAAATTTCAAGTTAATTTCAGATAAAAATGTTGTCAACTACATTTTAGTTTATTATTTATTCTTATTTTTTATTTAAACTGAGGAAAATACTTCTTCCATAAATTGATGCTTAGTTCTTGGGACGATCAAATTTAAGCTAACTATCACACGCCCACTTGTCTAACATATATGTAAATGTATGAGCACCATGGGCCATCAAATGCCGAGCTCTCGCGACCAATAGAGATGACGCAATGTTTTCCGATAAACTTTGCAGGGGGAAAATCCGCTTTTGTTAGTTTCAAAGTTTGATATATTCTACATTTAGTGTGATAATGGGATACACGCATGACATGGGACCTACTGTTTGTTCTAGGCATTAAGCTCGAAGCATAAGTGTGACAAATAAGCTGTATGGTTCTGGAGTGCAATTTGAATTGATTTGATTTAGAACCTAGTGGTGATATTGTGGAGCATGTTATAGTACGCTTCAAATAAATCAAATGTTTATCGCTGTTCGGAGGTATTGGTCACATTTCTTTACTAAACTGGCAAGGAATCTCGTCCCACTGGTATTTCGACTTCAAACACACGAGAGCTCGAACCCATGGAATTTTGCGTGTAATTTACTGTGATTTTCTGGTTTTAAATTTCTCTGATAGTTTTCACTGATTTTTTTCCTCCAAAACTATGAATTCAGGGAACTTGAAGGGATCTATGCGCGACACGTAACCAGTGCGAAAAACAGTGAGTGACGAAGTGCGTCAATAAGAATTTCCGTGAATCTTGAAAATACGTTCAAAAGTGGTCCCTAATCCAGACCCCCTAATTTAGAGTTACTGCTGCAATTAGACATCGACCTTTCTGCATTTTTTTTCGTTTTTTTTTCATTTCGACCTAATTAAAGTCGTCACAAAGTGCATGTTTTTTTTATAAATCAAAAATCGGATGTCGGAGATTAGTTTCAGCTCATTGAGGCAACTTACAGACTAATTATGTCATTAAGTAATACGACAGACAGTTGTCTTTGCGTTGTACCTGAATCGTTGTCTTATGCGTTGTATTATTTGCAATGTTAATATGCGATTTTACGAAGATCTGGAATATTTAAATCTTGGGAAAACATAAAAAAGGACATAACATTTCGTAATGCTGCTTTATTCATTCATAAATTAATATATTTTAGAGAGAAAATTAGGAAATTCCACAAATGACACTTATTTTTTGTTCGACCGTTCAAATTGTTCACAGTTTTATTCTTAAACACAAGTTTTCTGCACTTTACTAATGTAACATACCGATTCCCCAATAATTTTTACATTCCGTGTGGGAATTTTCAAAATTCTAATGGATTACAATAAAATCTTAAAACACCAAAAATAAAACCTATAGACAGAATTACGTGTGTTTTTCCACATATTTCCATTGTCTATGCGTTGCAAAGACCGTTGTCACCGCGTTGGCACCGTTGTCAGTGCGTTATCATAGACCAGTGTGACAATGGCAACGTCGGAAAATCAAAGAAAGAAAGACATAATATGATATCAAAGTAACCGTAAATTCATATTCTGCAAATTGCCATTTCGCCATTTCGACAACTTATGTCTCTTCTGTGCAGATAAAATCAAAACATTGGAAATCCAGAAATCGAAAGATGTTTAAAAGCTGATAAGGAACATATATTCAAACGGATCTAAATCAATTACCATCTCTCTGGAGGATGGATTAAAAATGCTTTTTCAGAACTGTTTTGTTTGTTCAAAAACAACTTTTAACCCAAAGACAAGTTTCCCTAGAACATGAGCGTTAAAGTTTTATAATTTCCCTTATAAAAATAATGTGCACGCTGCGGTTAAATCAGTTACTTTTACTATTCATTTTCAGCAGCAACCAAAAGAATAAGGCAACCATCGTCCAATTACGCTATACTCACGGGCTGTATATAATTGTGTAATAATCTGAGAAGGGTTTTTTGCTAAGTCAAATATTTTATTTCTATTTATGTTACATTACAAACAATTATGTTGTCTCCAATGTTTCTGAAAGTTATAATAGAGGTTTCCGGATAAGCTACTTAACTTAAACTTAACTATGAACATTGAAACGTATTTGGATTATATCCCTTTCACCACGGACTGAGTCGTTACTTGAAAATGAATATGATTTCAAAAGATATATTTGCATGGATTTTTATTGTATTTGTTCATATTTTTCCTCTTCGATTATTTGTCAATTCATTTACTTGCAGCGCATAAAGTTGTCTTGCAATAATTTTAAAAACGTTTTAATTTAATCGGAACATTATAAAGGTTAGACAGTATGCTTCTAATTTGTTTCAATTATGTTTTTTAACCATATTAATTCTGTGTAATAACAGAATGGCTTGTTTTGATTTGCATTGGAAGTCATCTTGGTGGTGCGCAAATCTGTCAGCCAGTTAACTGTAAGAGACCACATAAATGTAAATACTAGTTACTGTTGTATTAAATAGGACCGGATCAGCATTTTTCATTCAATATGCAAACAGTACCGCGGGACGGAAAGTGACGGCAATAAATATCAATAGTCTTTAGTTTAGTTGTGCTGAAATGAGTCATCAATTGACTATAGTGGAAGATAAGGGATCACTTAAGCAGCACTTGAACCCGTTACGCCCATCTTAACTATTACTCTTGGGCAGCCCATTATCCTGCGCCTTTTATTCAAAATAATACTAGTTTATACTTATTGACTGGGCATGAGTGGAATAGTAAGTTTATTGTCCCCGAGGTACAACTATTGCCCGAGGCCTAGCCGAGGACAATAGTTGTGTCCGAGGGGACAAAAACTTACTATTCCGCGAATATCCAGTCAGTAAGTGTTTTATTATACCGAAAGAAACACCAGACAAAAGATATGTTAATGAGGGAAAATAGTTTATGCTAATGAGGGAAAATAGTTAAAAGATATGTTAATGAGGGAAAATAGTTTATGCTAATGAGGGAAAATAGTTAAAAGATATGTTAATGAGGGAAAAAAGTTTATGCTAATGAGGGAAAATAGTCAAATCTTTGAAAATGGAAAAATAGTAGAAATATTGTATGATCATTTGTTATGGAAAAAGATAACTAAGGTTTAATAATATACACCTATTTACTGGCTATGAGAACAAAAGCAAGTTTATGGTTTCCCGAGACACAACTATTTCCCGACGTGCTATTGTTCGAATAGCGAGTAAATAAGTGTTTCATTGTACTGAAATCAAACACCAAAGGTATCAATGTGACGTCATCGGTAAATAGTTCACCGTCCTACTTATTGCCGTCGTATTTAATGACCAGTAAATAGTTCAACGTCCTCTTTAATGACCAGTAAATAGTTCGTCACCGGTCAATAGTCCTTGAATAGTCTTTGAAAAATAGTAAATTTATCAAATAAATAACTTATAAAGAAAAACATACTCAGGTATAATAATTCAAATTATACAATGTAGTTTTGAAAAAGAGATGATAATTGATTAACTATATAAATGTGCGTTTCAGTGCAAAACTGTCACTAAAGAAGAATGCCGAAATTCGGACTTTCAGCTGACAGATGTTTTTTTTTATTTATCACAGAAACAAATGGATTTCACCTTCTTGTACCCTCTACTCAGGTTGATTGCAGAAAACTTACCGTGTAATGTATGCTTAAGAATTGTTCCTTGTAAAAAATGGAAGGTGCTTTTCACGGTCATATACAAGACTTAATTTTCTGTATATTAAATTACCCTTTTGAATTATTTCACTTGAATTTTGAAAGCATATACATAAATTGAGTGATTGATTTAATTTTTGTTGTTTTTGTTGTTGATCACTTACTTTTATCTAAACCTCAAAGAGCACTCTTACAGAATATATTAACATAAAAAAAACATAAAGATCTTCACAATTTCATATGGTCTAAATGGTTCCAAAGTATTTACTTACAAAGCCCGTGTACATAAAATTACATATGTAGCAAGCACTATTGTCATTTAGG
>MJUU01000570.1:0-16107 GCA_002080025.1 Modiolus philippinarum | reverse complement strand
CGGGTTTTTTGCTACAGTTTCGTGAGATAATTCTGTAGAAGTTAAGTAAAAATTTTAATACAAAATTTCATTATTTGTGGTTCGAAATTGACATTTATGTAAATATTTATTGAATAAACGTCCGTTTCTAGTAGGTAAAATTTCACATAGAAAAAAATTGTGAACTGATTTTTTTCTTCAAAATTCGCAGAGATCTCCGTGAAACATCACTCTTCCAAAATTCGCTTTGAAAAATGGGGGTCCATGTGCTTATTTTAAAGCTACAGACAGAAAACTGTCATTTTTTATCGCTACAAATAAACATTGCCGATTTTTGGTGCGAAATGACGTTACAAATATTTCGCTCGGAAACTTGAACGTCATCAATCTGTGTTTTCCCGCATGTAAGGGTTGCGAAAAATGGAACAGAGTTGAATACCATTAAACAGTTAAACAGGAAATAAAAGACATCAAACACAACAGAGAATTTATGCTGCGATTAATGATTACTTCCGTCTAAAGACATTCACAAAGATCAGTCAAACACATCCCAAAAAAATGAAAACCGAATCCCGTTCCTGATAAGTTCCCAAATTCTCGGTGAAATAAATGACCTTTCCCGTTGTCCCGAAAAAGATTATACCGACCTTCATTTAAAGTTAAATATGTTTCATAGGATAATTATCATGCGTGTGTAGTGTTATTAAAGTGCCTCTCCAATATCACACTCATGCCTATATACTTATTGACAATATATTGAATAATAATATTACTACAAAATTTGCATGGTAAAAATATTGTGATATGAAATAGCCATTTTCATGGAGTTTTAATTGAATTTTCACAGCACCCCGTGAAAATTCAAATCGTAAAATGCCTTGAAATTGCCCTGAAAATGGCCATGATAATGCGCGCCACCCGACTCCCTCGCGGCAACCCTTTCATTTTTACCAGCTAAAATATAGAAAAGTCACATAATTTTCACGGATTATTTTTAAGCTGTCTCATGCATGCTAGATTCGAACTAACAACCTCGATATTTGTAAGCCCATGCGCTAAAAATAATGCAAGATCTCAAGTTTTTAATTTTGTGGTGTTCTTGTTCATTCCTACCTTCAGTTGTTTATTTGTTTTGTCTTTGTGAAGTTACCTCAATTTTTTGTTTTGTTTTTGTTTTATGTTTGTTTGTTTGTATGTTTGTTTGTTTATTTCTTTATGATGAATTCAGATATTTTATATGCTAATCATATTCTGTGACATGCAATGACTTTTGACTTTTTCCATAAATAAACAAGAACAATTTTGTAGAAACTGAATTAACGGTATTTTCACGGAAGATAAATGTACGTATAGGTTATAGAAATTCCACGGAAGCTAATTCAATAAAAGCAAAAAATAAGTCACTGGAAAAGTCACGAGATTTTAATAACTCTTGAAATTTCTTAGTATTTTTATGGACATGTGTTCAAGTAGTGATGTTAAATAATAATTACAGCAAACTTGATTAATTTCTACTGTGCGGTTGTTTACATGTAACAAGTGTAAAAATTTTTTAACGAAATCAAATTGTTGTTTGGAAAAATGGATTCTATTGCAAACGATCGATGCCGAAAGGAAGTCTTTACTATCAGGTGTCAATTTGACAAGTATGTCGGATCTGGAGCTACCACTTCCCAACTGCGTTATGAGCAATTCACAACCACGTCGTAAATGTATTGTACATGTTTCTGTCCGCAATTCGCGTAGTCTGGTATTTTATATGACGTAGAGTCTATCGTGACGTCGCGAAAACAACAAGCCACATGCGGCGACGTTATTATCTGCCCTTGGTACTGTATCGTATCCCCTTAACTTAACCTTGTGTAGTCAACTCAGTGTTACAGTTACTCCTTATGTCGCTGCAAAGAAAAGGGAGATGCATATTATTTTACCTTTGTCTGTTATTCGGTCAGTTACTTAGTTTTGTCAAATTTATACATCTTTTAAAACATCACCAACCTTGCCGCACCGATATCAGTAGGCAATTTCATGAAACCATAAAAGTAACAGTTTAAAGCTCTGTAATGATGAAACATCTCTTCACATGAGAATAGTATCCAATGAATTTGTTGTGTAATATATGTATATGATGTTTTTATCTACAACAGGTATGATTTGAAGGACACAACTAAGCTCCGCCTACAGGATGTACAGTTGATTTGTGCCATGGGACCACCAGGTGGCGGTAGAAACGATGTCACTCTCAGGTTTATGAGGCATTTTAATATGATCGGAATCAACTCCTTCAGTGAAGATACTATGATCAAGATCTTTTCAATTTTGATTACAACATATCTCAGAGTGAGTGTTTATCGTATACAAATTGTTCTAAACTTTTGAATTTTTTTGTCTGTTTTTTATTATTTTCTTCAAATCATTCATCCATTCATCAATCTTCATTGATGTTAACATACTTGTAAATACTGATATTGCTCTCAAACAAGCCAAACACATTGTTTGCCTTTTTTTAAAGATTTTATGGCAGATTTCCCGGATGATTAACATATTTTATTTGCAATTCTTCAATGAACATACCAATATTCCTCTAGTAACACCTATAAAACTCCTTCTAAACTCCTGTCTTTTGTCTGCTAATCAATTACTCAACTTTCTATAGAATTCTATTGTATATCAATTTGTACTGCCTGAAGGGGTTTACCTTGATACTCCTGTGATGACAAATTGGTATACAATAGAATTCTATAGAAAGTTGAGTAATTGATTAGCAGACAAAAGACAGGAGTTTAGAAGGAGTTTTATAGGTGTTACTATAGGAATATTGGTATGTTCATTGAAGAATTGCAAATAAAATATGTTAATCATCCGGGAAATCTGCCATAAGTCATGTTAGTTTAATAGATTTTTGGGTACATGAAATGTACCAGTAAGTTTGATTTTGACCAAAATATTCTGTCAAAAAATAAACATTTGTAGGTCATACTAGTGAAGGAAACAGTTTTTGAATTGCAGTTATGTTGTAAATTCTTGTATTTCATGATGAGTCTTACCTACAGTAATAAAGTAGAGGATTTGGTGATTTTATAACTTCACTTTGTAGCAAAAAAATATTTGAATATTGAATTCTTATAAACTTCAACTTTCAAAGTCTAAATCATTGGGAAATAAGGTAAGTCATATGCAAGAAAAATTTTGACACAAAAACTGTTCAATATTATCCCCCATTCACTTATTCCCTCCTTTTCTGACACTATCTATATCAGACCATTTATAAAATTATATATCAGCATACGTTTGGTCATTATTATTATAATTTAAACAAATATTACCTGTTTTATTTCTGTTTTTAAAATTTTCTTGTGCAGCAAACCATCCCAGAACTCAGCATATCATAATTTGTCAGTTTCTTTTTTGCAACTGATATGATTTTTTTTAAAAGTAACATTTTTTTGTCATTATTTATAGATCAAATATCTAAATTAAATATGATAATCAAAGTTTTTGTGGTTAATGTTTTGGACATTTGTCATATAAAGAATTTATTTTCCAACTTAATTTTGGCATACAAGAATATGCAAAAACTGGTACTTTGTGACATCAGGTCTTTGGCTGCTACACCATCCAACACCAATTTATCTTTAGTTTGTATTTATTGTCTCTCACTTTATTTTTGTTATTACATTTACATAGGCAATAATAATACATTGACTTTACGGAAACAAGATATACAGATGAAAAAAAAAGAAGCATTTGAAAATATTTCGGTGGCAAGCATTTCCAGTGTTTCATGCTGATTCTTGACGTACTGCCTTTATTTCAAGTCATTGTACTAATAAGAATATAATTAATTATTTTTTGACAGGAATAAGAAGATTCTATTCTTTTTCTTGAACGTAAATTTCTCACTTTTATACATTGGTTCTAGTGTTTCATCTTTTCATAATCTTTTAATGAAATACTTGCTTTTTCAGAGTGCCGAGTTTTCTGGAGACTTCATAGCACTTGGAAACATGATTGTCAATGCTACTAATGATATGTACAAACAAGCTATCGCCAACTTGTTACCAACACCAGCTAAATCACATTACGTCTTCAATTTACGTGATTTCTCCAGAGTAATTCTTGGCGTGTGTCTTATCAGGAAGAATGAAGTGGAGAACAAACGTGTCATGATGAGGTAATACATAAACATTATTGCCAACTGCAGCCTCTTTATATCCCCACCACTTTGACTAGGCAAATTTTTATGATATTTTGAGGGAATAAGATGTATAGAAATTTTGACTTAAAAAATGAATGGCAATACTGTGGAACTGCAAATAAGTGGGATGGATTAATTATTGGCTGCTGTATATTTTTATAAGTAAAGGATATATAGAGTTGGGGTTAGAAAAAAAATAAGTTCTTATGTTAAATAATTTGGAATATGAATAAATTGAGATCTGAACTATAAGCAGATTCTTATGCGGGAATTTTTAATACATGTATGTGATATCATGCGAAAGGTATTATCATTTTTTTTCTTGGGGATAAATTCCCTGGATTGAACCTTTAATGTGGACCAATTTTTAATGGAATTCATAGTATATTAAGTCCCTTGTATTTCTGCAATTAGATTCATAGGGATATATTTTTGTTGACAACTCTTACCCAAGAAATAAAACAAAATTTAATCCCCCACCCCCCACAGATATTTCTGCTTTTACAGTATGCAGACTTATGAAAACATAAGAATATGTTATGGTAATTTTACGAAAGGATATGGAGTAAATGAACATGAGACCATAACACATGTTAACTCCAACTGCAATAATTTTAATGAGCTGTATGGCCATTTCGGAAATTTATTCCTCATCAGCAGCACTAGAACCCAAACAAAGGAAATCCAGTATTTCAAAAAATGAAAACGAAATCCGAATAATCAGTAATATCAAATATAGCTAAGGACAAAACTACGATGGTGGGAGTTAATCCTTTGGTTTTAGAATTTACATAAATTTAGATAATAGTAACTGAACAAAGTGTACACATGAGATATTATCTCATGTACAAGTACACCATATCTAAGAAAAATAAAGAGCATACATCTCTACCATGGGGAATTGTTTTACCAACTCCACAATAAATCTTTATTCCTTTGCAGATTATGGGTACATGAAGTTATGAGAGTGTTCTATGACCGTCTTATTGATGATGCAGACAGATCCTGGCTTTTCAAGTAAGTCCTGAACCTTTGTTTGTGATAGAGTCTTTTTGTCTTGTTGGTGATACCAAGAATTTGTAGTTAAATTGCAATTTGAATATGTTTCTGGCCCAAACACGACTTCTCAGGTTTTTGATGTATAAATTGTTTGTTTCTTAGTGATGGTACTTGAAGCACAATTATATGAATATCATAAAATAGTGAGTTTTGTATAAAAGTAAGAATTTTTTGTAGCATATGAAATATTAGTGAGAAAACCTTAAATAGACTTCCTATTTGAGACCTAAAAATTAATTTCTATGTAAAACCTGAAAAACGACTTCACATGTGAAAACTGAAAATGTTTTCTCATCTGAAACCTGAAAAATGACTTAACATTTAAAAGCAAAAAATGTTTCCTGAAAAATGGCTTTCATACAATGGATTGATTAAGAAATTCAACTGCTGTTCTTATAAACATGTACTCGTAAAATATGTTTGGTCCAATCAGAAACCTCAAGAACAGTGACAATCCTGTAATGCCTTTGCATTTCTGAACCAGTCCATTGTTTCTGGATCAGCTCTTACCAGAATTACTGCACCATATAGAAGTGAGATAGTGATATGTTGTTATTTTGTTTCAGGACTACACAGAATGCAGTAAAAGACTACTTCAAAGAAAGTTTTGACAATCTGTTTGAACATTTGGCAGGAGGTGGAACCGGCGAAGGAAAGGTAACGAAATAAACAACTAGAAATTTACACATAGTGCATGCTTAGGAATTTGTTTGATTTAATTTTGAAGTGATGATACTAAGAAAATGTCACACATATATTTTAATATTTAATGCACATTTTGAAATTTACATAATTTTGAGGTGATGAAGTAATACACATAGTACTGAGAATGATTTGTTGAATATTATTTAAATTTAGGCCAAGTCAACTTAATTAGTAGATTCTTATCTAACCTGACCTTACAAATGTGGGGCGAGCAGATAGGGTGAAAGATTTGAACATATTTTTATATTGTCCCACTTTCATAGTCCATTGTGTATGACCAGTTCCTATTGTGCAACCAATTTAGCAATTTGAGTGAGCTGTACCTATTATTTTTTTGACCAACTGGTATTGCTGGATTACAACATATATTGGAAAAAGTTTTTGGTGGGTTGCTTTTGTTAACTAATCAACACAATCAGGATCCTTTTGAATTGTCTAAAAATACTATTGTATATCAATCTGTTATGGCCTGGGGAGGTTTTACCTTGAGAAAGTATTACCTTATAAAAAGATAAATCTAATTAATGAAAGAAAAAAAATACAATTAATTCAAATTCCCTTTATTTATATTGCAATATTTATTTTTGAATGATGTAATTATAATATTTTAATAAAGTGCATTCTTTTTTTCTTTAAATGCAAACTAAGTCCCTATTTTCATCAACAGATCAAGGTAAAACCTCCCCAGGCCATAACAGATTGATATACAATAGTATTGTTGGACAATTCAAAAGGATCCTGATTGCGTTGATTAGTTAACAAAAGCAACCCACCAAAAACTTTTTCCAATATATGTTGTAGTCCAGCAATACCAGTTGATCAAAAAAATTATAGGTACAGCTTACTCAAATTGCTAAATTGGTTACACAATAGGAACTAGTAGACCGGTAAGGTCAAACACAATGGACAATAAATCAATTAAGTTTTTGACCAAAGTTAGATATTCAACATGAAACAGAAACATCAGTTTAAAACCATATTTTCCTGTTCCGAATACAATTTTTTCTGTTCGAAGAATAAAAAAACTCTGGACTCGTGATTTTAGGAGGGGCGGGTAGGGATAAGAATCTATGAATTAATTTTAATTGGCCTTGTGTTGATAAGTTAGTCATAAATAATTAATGATTTATTTATTGATCCGTAACAGGGACCTCCTCGGAAGGTATAAAGACTGTGTGAAAAATAGATATATGTCTTCTCTAATGCTAGATCTTACAAAAAAACAATGTGTAGGAGTGTGGTTTTATTCTTTTCTATGATTTCATCTCTTTTAAATTTAAATGTTCTCTTCGTCTGTATCATTTTTAACATTTCCTGGATCTTAAAGAAACAGTTTTGCATTTTGAATAGATTTTATTTTTGTATAATTAGCATCACAAATTAAGAAAAGGGTTTAATAAATGATTTCATGATTTATCGCAATGTTGGGCGCATATGGGTATAAATCTGAAATGGGAATGATAATAACTTAAAGCATGGCTTTGGAATTGGGTAAATCTAAACTATTGAGAAATATGATTATTTTCAATTGAAGCCTGGATTTTTTTAAGTTTCATTATTTTTTTCCGGAATTTTTAGAATAGTATTCCATTGAGACCTCCATAATAAAGGGACTTGCTGAATGATATTTGACTGAAATAGAAATCCAAAGCAATTATGACTAATTTAAGTTCATCTGTGCAGACCTGTCGTCTCACGCAATCCGTGTGACACTCATGCAAAGCAATTTGCGACAAATTTCTTTGATCTTTTAATATTTTCCTTTGTTCTTTGACAATTTTTGAAAATCTCACAAGAGGCAGTTTTCAAAACTTGACATGTCTGTCTGTGTAAAATTTTTATTAATGATTAATTTCCAAAAAAAATCTTTCATGAATGTCGGTTGAAATTCAAGGAAATTTTCTTTTCTGTGTTGTTAATATACATGTAGTCTAATGTTGATTGTTGGGTATTCATGTTCACAATTGCTCCATATCTCTTTCTGTTTTTTCATCTGTTCTCATAAAAAGTCTATTTTATTACAGCATTTCCTTATAAAAACATTAAATGTATGAGACTGCGGAAGAATGATTTTTAAAGCATAAAGCAATTTTCATTTCAAAAATATAGAGGTAGGCTAGAAAACTAAAACACTCAAATCCGTCTTTGAAAATACTATGGAATTTAGATGTATATTATTATAATTATATCATTTCATCTTTGAATTTTGAAAAAAAAAAATCAGAAGTTCAAAAATGGTGCCTTATAAGGCAAGTTATCTCCCTTATAGTACATATGTAGAAGTTCATGGTATGACAATTTTGTACACAATTAAATAATTTTTTGAGATATTTTGTGAATTAACTAATAAAATTTTGAGTTAGTGAGCTAGATTTAATATAAAATTTTCATTTTGTTAGCTAGATGCTTACATGTTTATATTATTATACATATGTTGATCTATGAAACTATTTTGAACAGGGCTTAGAGGTGAGATAGCAAGATTTGCTTTTGTTTATTTGTTTGTTTTCTTTTTCTTTATTTTTCTCTGAATTTACACAATATTTGAAAGTTTGAAACACGTACTTGCTTGTTTCAATTTTGTTATTAGTTGACTTTAAAAGTACTCAGAAAAACTTGTGTCCAAGACAAAATGTTTTTTGCAGAATTTAGTTTTGTCAAAAGCAGTGCAATAATTGTTTAATGAAAATTTATGTTTTACACAACTCATTTTTTTTTATTTAGAAAGCTGTTGATATGGAAATTATTAACAAAAGATATTTCAATTGATATACAAAGTATGTAGCCAATTTTCGAGAAAATGTAATTTTTTTGGGGGGGTAAACCCTGAAACACCCTGTAGGCATAATTTTATTGAGCCTTCAAGAATTTCGTTCTTTGAATAGAAGATGTATATTTATAGGGTCTGTAAGTCTCGTCATGTTACACCGAGAAATCATGATAAAATTCAAATTTGAAAACGTTTCCCGCCAAAATATGACATTGTGGGATTATGACATCCTTATTGTTTGCTTGAAACGTCATTTTTATACCCCACCACACGAAGTGTGTGATATCCTCAGTCGTGTGTCCGTCCGTCCGCCTGTGTGTCCGTCCGGCTGTCCCCCGAAGGTTTCCGACTGATAACTTGTGAACGAATTAACATAAGACCTTCAAACTTGGTATGTGACTTGTTTACCACAAAACTCAGACCAAGTTTGATTTGGGGTTCAGAGGTCCAAGGGGTTCTAGAGTTATGCCCCTTTAAACTTCAAAATTTTTGCGAATTTTAGGGTTTCCGACTGATAACTTGTGAATAAAATAATATATTGTCTTCAAACTGGATATGTAACTTGATAATAACGAAACACAGGCCAAGTTCGAATTTGGGTTCAGAGGTCTAAGGGGTTCTTGAGTTATACCCCTTGAAACTTTGAAATTTTGCGAATTTTATGGTTTTCAACTCATAACTTGTGAATGAAATAATAAATTGCCTTCAAACTTGTTATGTAACTTGTGTACCACAAAACTCAGACCAAGTTCGATTTATGGTTCAGAGGTTCAAGGGGTTCTGGAGTTATACCCCTTGAAACTTTGAAATTTTGCAAATTATAGGGTTCCGGACTGATAACTTGTGAATGAAATGACATACTGTCTTCTAATTTGGTATGTAAGTTGTTTGCCATAAAACACAGGCCAAGTATAATTTTGGGTTCAGGAGTACACAGGGATCTAGAGTTATGCCTCTTTAAACTTTGAAATTTTGTGAAATGTGGCGGGGTATCATGTAATGCACCATTACTTTTTTTTCTGTTAAAAATGCAACTTCCGGTTAAAATCATATACCCGGAAGTCTCCAAATTGGATGAGACTTACAGACCCTGTTCTGTTTGAAATATTGACACTTCATTGTTTAATGCAGTTACAATTGAAATTTGAAAATAGGTCAAGTAATTATTTGTTTTCCTCAGAACATTGTTGACCCGTTTCATCAACTAAAGAGTCGTGAGAACAGTTCGCAGTATTGTAGTAATGATTTGTATTTTTATTCCCCGCCACACGTCCGTCTGTCCGTCCGTCCCCCAAAGGTTTCCGACTGATAACTTGTGAACGAAATAACACAAGGTCTTCAAACTTGGTATGCAAGTTGTTTATTACAAAAGTCAGGTCAAGTTCTATTTTGGGTTCAGAGGTCCAAGGGGTTCTGGAGTTATGCCCCTTGAAACTTTGAAATTTTGCGAATTTTAGGGTTTCCGACTGATAACTTGTGAACAAAATAACACAAGGTCTTCAAACTTGGTATGCAAATTCTTTACCACAAAACTCAGGTCAAGTTCGATTTTGGGTTCCAAGGTCCAAAGGGTTCTGGAGTTATGCCCCTTGAAACTTTGCAAATTTTAGGGTTTTTTACTCATAACTTGTGAATGAAATAACAAACTGTCTTTAAACATTGTATGTAAATTGTTTACCACAAAACACAGGCCAAGTATAATTTGGGTTTCAGCGGTACACATCGTTGTGGAGTTATACCCCTTTTAACTTAGAAATTTTGTGAAACGTGGCGGGGTATCATGTAATCCACCATTACTATTTTTATGTTTAATGGCAACTGCCATTGTGTAAACTGTTTAAGATATCTGAAATGTATTTGCAGTCTTAATATAGGTAACAACACATGTTTATTTCGATGAAATCAACTAGGCATATCAGTTAAGAATCAGGTTAGATAACTCTTTCGGACAAAAATCTGTGACCTTTTGTTTGAATCGCCATTTTACTGTGAAATGATGTAAAATATTTAATTTGAGAATGTTAACGTTCTTTCTGCACAATGTTTCTTAATTTAATATTTTTATGTAAAAACACAACTTACAATTCTAGATGTTGTATAACTGAAAAAAAAATTATGACATAATCAGTTGTAACTAATAAACATTGCATACGATGGTAATTTTCTATAAAACCGCATTTTCAGTATGTTAACTTGGGAACCCACCGAAACCCAGCTAGCATATGAAAGATTTGTTATTCACATATCTGTAGTGCAAATTTCATTTCAATAGGACCTATGGAATATTTTGGATTTACTGTTAAAAATGTAATTTTTTTGTAGTTTATGCGCATGGTCTTTCGATTTTGACTCGATTTACATTGTATGCTCCTTTGGCCACGTATTCTTAGTTTTTTACACTTTGAACGTGCTGCCATCTGGCGTTAATTGATACACCTGAATCAACTAGAAAAATGCAAATTCTTAAAGTGACATCAATAATATATTCCATACCCTTTCAAAAATGTCTGTGTACCATTTTTATCAAGTTTTCTAATACATCTTTAGGTAAAAGAAGATGACTTAAGAAGTTTAATGTTTGGTGATTATATGAACCCTGACGCTGAACCAGAAGAAAGGGTGTACGATGAAGTTAAAGCCATGGACCAGATGTACACAATTGTAGAACAATGTCTCGAGGAATACAACAATACACATAAAACTAGAATGAATTTAGTCATTTTCAGGTGAGTGGAGAGTTAAGAAATGTCTTTCCTGTCAACATGTGTAAAATTACTAAAAGCTGTTCCAGGAATAATTGTATTGGGGGGTCGGAGGGCACTTTTTAAAAAGCCCCACCATGCAAAAAAATTTAATTTGTTTGTCTCTTTGCTAAATGACATAAACTTTTGGCTAGAAAAGAATTTCTCTTAATCTTTCATTGGTGTATAGTTGGTTGGTTGTGGTCCGAAAACTAACCAAATTATTAGAATTTGGTGAAATTCTGCAGTGCTTTTTGAATTTATCTTGAAAAAGTTTTATTGGTCAAAATCAGGATCAGAATTAGAGAAGTAGATAAAACACATAATAATTTAAGAAATATTTTTTACATTACAGATATGTATTAGAACATTTGTCCCGTATCTGTCGTGTATTAAGAATCCCAGGAGGTAATGCCTTGTTAGTCGGTGTTGGAGGCAGTGGTCGTCAATCTCTGACAAGACTAGCTACAGCCATGGCTGGTTATGATTTGTTCCAACCAGAAATTTCCAAGAATTATGGCAAGACAGAATGGAGAGAAGACATTAAGGTATTTCTGTTTATTATACAGTGAAACCTGTCCAAACGGAACTCCCTTGGGACTGAATATTTTGTTCGGTTTAGACAGGAGTTCGGTTTACACAGGTTCTAAAAATAAAGAAATTAATAGAAAGGGTCTTCACATTATGTTTTGTTTAGACAGGTTTTCGGTTTTGTCAGGGTTCAGTTTAGAAGGGTTTCACTGTATTTCATATAAAATCATTTGCTTTTAAACCTCGTTCATTTGGAAGATTTTGATTTTAAAGACAAGCTCATAATAATAATTCTAAGGTCTGATAGGCCTCTGCTAGTAGTAATGAAAATAATGTTAACAATTAGGTAATTTGACTGGACCATTTCCTCTGAAACAATTCAGATTCCACTTTCATCTTTAAAGTTGTACATGTATTCTTGCAAAAAAAAAACAATTGATTTTTGATTTTCTGTGCATGATTTTCCTTGACTTAAAAAAAAGACAAATAATAGCTACAAATATTGGTCTTTTACATAAAATGACCCTTTGTTTTTGGTATTCGTGTCAATATATAGTCCTATTTCACTGAAATATAATTTTACAGGCATTGCTAAAAGGGTGTGGAGCACAAGGAAAGACAACTGTGTTCCTGGTCACGGACACACAAATCAAAGAGGAGTCCTTTCTTGAAGATATTGATAACTTGCTGAACATGGGAGAAGTCCCGAACTTGTTCCCTGCTGATGAGAAAGCAGAAATTATGGAGGTATGTGCATTGAATAAGAAAATATATCAGACATATTCTTTATTTTAAATAGACTTCTCCTTCTTCACCTTGGACACAAAAAAATAATAAACAATGGAAACACAAAACACCCATTCAACTTTGAAATCTTTTGCCTATAAAACTTGAATTTTATGTTTTGTGTATGCATGAGAAATGAAAGCACTGATGATTGGTTAGGATTAAATTCCATATTTTCTTTGGAATTAAGTGAAAATAAATTGCTCACTAATGAAATTTTTTACAGTATTTAAATTTCTCCAACATTTTTAATTTTTGATTAAAACATCAAAGGAGAGTAGTTCCTAACGTAAAATTGCAGATTTTCTATTCAGATGCTTCTTATTTCTTTACTTTGCGAG
Source organism: Modiolus philippinarum (assembly GCA_002080025.1). Taxonomy (NCBI): domain Eukaryota; kingdom Metazoa; phylum Mollusca; class Bivalvia; order Mytilida; family Modiolidae; genus Modiolus; species Modiolus philippinarum. The sequence continues at coordinate 2,997 of MJUU01000570.1, read as the reverse complement.
TAAAGATTATTTCTAGTGACATAGTCTAAAATTAAATAGTCATGTATTAGAATGTAGTTTTCTTCTTCCTTTGCAGCAAGTTAGACCACTGGCACAAGCAGGAGACAAAATGGCTGACTTCAGTCCTTTAGCCTTGTTTGCTTTCTTTGTAAACCGTGTCAAAGAAAATTTACATATCATTATTGCATTCAGTCCAATTGGAGATGCCTTCCGTAACAGAATGAGACAATTCCCATCTCTTATAAATTGCTGTACCATTGATTGGTTCCAGGTAATATTTTTGTTTGAACTTAATCAATTTAAAAATATTTTGGAACTTATTCTTACTATGTGAACAATTCAATAAAAAAATTCTTTGTGTACTTTAAAAAACAATCATTTGATGTGTCTGCAAATTAAGCATCAAAATATGGAATACTTGTTGACATCATACTAGGAAATAAAATTCCAGTTCAGATCTTTTCCTGCTAATTTTCTTTTTTGATCCTAAATTTTGAAATTATATGTTAAATTAGCCTTCCTCCAAAACTTTTTATTTGAAAATAGTGACAAGATATCCTTATTAGATTGACTTTTTATATTTACACATTTTTGATGAATATTCATTTATAAATTTATTAAAATACATATTTTTAAGATTATATTATATTTGCTCATTAATTTGTCAATATTTTGCAGACATGGCCAGATGATGCTTTGGAGAGAGTGGCCAACAAATTCTTAGAAAGCACAGAACTTTCAGACCACGACAAAAAAGAGTCTGTCATGATTGTCAGATATTTCCATCAAAGTACAATTCGTCTATCAACTAAATTTTTAAATGAACTGGGTCGACATAACTATGTCACACCAACATCATATTTGGAGTTGATAAATTCTTTTAAAACATTGCTGCAAAATAAGCAAGATGAAATTTCTAAAGCAAAGAGAAGATACGTTGTTGGTTTGGAGAAACTGGCTTTTGCTGCATCACAGGTAAGATGTTCAAACACATACATGTGTAATTAGCCGTTGCTAGGTGCCATCTGGAACTTACTATGAGATATGGGTGTTTTACTCATTGTTTAAGGCCTCATGGTGACTTCCAGATGAATAACAAGAAAAGTGTTGTTTCATTTGCTTTACCTTAATAGGTGAATGAAAGGATATGGAGTAAATGCACATGAGACAAAGTGTCTACAAATACATGGTAAAAACAAGCAAAGGAACAACGCTTTTATTGTTGTTCTTCATCTTGAAGTTACTATGAGTCTTACCATGTATTTTTAGGGATTTTGTGTCATTTCTAATATTTGTTCATTTGAAATGATTTCTTTATTGTAACAGCAAGTTTTCATCATTGTTATCCATAATTATTATATAGATAGCTGTGATTTATCAAGTTTTCTGAGTTAAGTAAATGTCATATTGTCACTGGTGAAAAGGATTCCTAGTCACCGGATGACGTCTTAATGAAGCGACGTCACAATATCTCTTCAATGTCATCGCTAAGTAAACAACTGACGTATTGAAATGAAAAAAAATAATCAGCATCTGGAATCTCGGTTTTTGAGTAGAAAGTCTATATAATCAAAAGCATAACTAATTGACCATCATGAATATCAATAAAAATGTCAATCTTGTCAATCAACGCAGTGGATTAAATTCGTTGCGGAACAAAGTTCCCCAACTTGTTTAATCCTTCTGCGTTGTTCAGCACTTGTGACATTTTTATTGATATTCACGACGGTCAATTAGTTATACTGTAAATATTGCAATTAAAAGTTATACTATAACTAATCCGAGATTATGATTATCACCAAATGTTCAGTAAATGATCAACAATACAGTAATTCACGAATGCCCGTCACACTTGAGTGAATTACAGTGTTTTTCAATCATAAATTGAATATTTTCTATAATCATATTCTAGGATTAGTTATGTATATAGATGTTCACATATTATTTAAATGTCTCATTTAAGCTGCATTTTATGAACTATGTTTTTTTCGTGTTAATCCACTGTGGCGTTTACTTAACAACAAGGTCGACACAATCTTCCTAGAGTGAAATGATGCAAAATAATGCACAGCTATTCATCACATTTATTTCCCTGGGAAATTTCAATCTTTCACTGCTATCTATATTATAATATTGACAATATTTTTCAACAGGTAGCAGACATGCAAAAAGAGTTGGAGGAACTCCAGCCACAGTTGGTGGTATCAGCAGAAGAGAATGCCAAGATGTTAGTTATTATTGAGAAAGAGTCAGCTGAAGTGGAGGCTACCAGTAAAGTTGTCAAGGCTGACGAGGCCGTCGCTAATGAACAAGCTGCACAGGCTCAAGCTCTGAAAGATGAATGTGAAGCCGATTTAGCTGAAGCTATTCCTGCACTTGAGTCTGCCTTAGCTGCTTTGGACACTTTGAAGGTAGGTTTCTTGAGTATGTTATATGAGAATTGTATTTTGTAATGGCTGTTCCAGGAAGGGTTAACTGTTAGGTGTAGATAGACACTATTTACAGATGGTCGCTTAGGGGGAGGGAGGCCCTATTTACAGTTTGTTGCTTAGGGGAACCAGAGAGGCATTATTTAAGGATGGTTGCTTGGGGGTAGAGAGGCATTATTTATGGATGGTCTCTTAGGGGTAGAGAGGCTTTATTTACGGATGGTTGCTTAGGGGTAGAGAGGCATTATTTACGGATTGTCGCTTAGGAGTAGAGAGGCATTATTTAAGGATGGTCGCTTAGGGGTAGAGAGGCATTATTTATGGATGGTTGCTTAGGGGTAGAGAGGCATTAACTTGTTCTGTTTGGCTTTAAGCAAATTAAAATCAGAATTAGGCAAAGTAATTTTACATTTATGTGGTTAAATATTTATTAAAAGTTGTAGATAAATACCAGCTCTAGTCATATTGTTATATTTGACTATATGGTTAACACAATGCATGTTAATAACTACTATAAATCTGGAAATTTTCACTAAATTTGGGATCAAGAAAAATCCATGAAAATTAA
>MJUU01000569.1:12221-24859 GCA_002080025.1 Modiolus philippinarum | reverse complement strand
CCCCCCTCTCCTTCGGAGCGGGGGTATAAAAAAATGGTAAAGATATCTAGCATTTTTGTACAGATTTAAACATTTCTTTGGATCAAAACTTAGAAATAAATCTTACCAATTTTAAGCTATCAATATTTTTTCATGCTTGAATAAAACTTTCAATGGTTGGAATTGATATATTGTATGAAAATGAAGTATTGAATGAAAACTATAGAAATGTACAAGTTGGATTTGAAAACTGTTGCACTCCTGACATTTGAAACATCATTTTTATGTGCCATGTCACTGTTTTACAGTAAATCTGAAGATTTTTAAAACATGAATATATACAACATATTACAAAAGAAAAGCATTCCTAAAATCATCAAAACTATTTGTTAAACATGTAAAATATGTCAAATATGCTTTGACTCATTTTTTTACTTTAACCAACATTGACCAAAAAATATGACATTTACACCCAAAAAATTAAGCTACCTTGATTAGATTTATTATAATTTTCTCTTTAAAATTTGTTTTACTTCTTATATTCAATATATTTTTTGTTCAAGTTTTTGGTTATTGTCAGGAGTGCAACAAAATGAGATAGAATAGGGGGGCTTATAAAATGCAATGTTTCAAAATACATCTTAATATATGGTACTCTTACATGGAGAGTAGTTGAATTTCATTTTTGCCATCACATCGTCAAAATAAATTAGGTGAAAAATGGCCAAAAATTAAATATTTAGAGAAAAGAATAGATTCAAAACATAATTACTTCATAAAATCATGATATGTTGAGATACGAATTCTCTATCCTGCCATGGTATTCTGACCCCCCTGTCATGGAATTTTGCACCACCATTTGAAAATTGTGACATTTCATCAACCATGGTATTTTGACCCCCTCCCCCCTTACAATTGGATTTGAACCCCCCTTTCAAGACATGTAAATCGTACATTGTGATATTAATTCTCGATCCTGCAATGGTATTCTGACACCCTGTCATGGAATTTTGCAACCCCATCTGAAAATTGTGACATTTCATCAACCATGATATTTTGACCCCCTACCATGGGATTTTGAACCCCCCTTTCAAAACATGTAAATTGTATTTTAAGATATTATATCTCTGTCCTGCAATGGTATTTCGACCCCCTATCATTGAATTTTGCACCCCATCTGAACATTGTGACATTTTCAACCATGGTATTTTGACCCCCATACCATGAGATTTTGAAACCCCCTTTCAAAACATGTAAATAGTATGTTAAGATATTAATTCTCTATGCTGGCATGGTATTCTGACCCCCTGTCATGGAATTTTGCACCCCCATAATAAAACTGTGACGTTCGTCAACCGTGGGATTTTGAACCCTCCTATCAAAACATGTAACTTGTATGTTAAGATATTAATTTCTCTATGCTGCCATGGTATTCTGACCCCCTATCATGGAATTTTGCACCCCCATCTGAAAATGTGACGTTTAGTCTACCATGGAATTTTGACCCCACTACCATGGGATTTTGAACCCCCCTATCAAAACATGTAACGTGTATGTTAAGTTATTAATTCTCTATGCTGCCATGGTATTCTTATCCCCTATCATGGAATTTTGCACTCCCATATGAAAACTGACATTTCGTCAACCATGGAATTTTGACCCCCTACCATGGGATTTTGAACCCCCCTAATTAATTCTCTATGCTGCCATGGTATTCTGACCCCCTTTCATGGAAATTTGCACCCCGTACATGAAAATTGTGACATTTTGTCAACCATGGTATTTTGACCCCCTACCATGGGATTTTTAACCCCCTTTTTGCGAATATAAAATTAAGGGGGTTCGATTTTCCATGATGTAGTTCAAAATAAAATGGAATAAAATTGACCCCAGGGTCAATTTTCCATATGGTATTTTTACCCCGGGGTCATTATTCCATATGGAATTTTGACCCCGGGGTCAATCGTTTGGGGGTTCAAAATTCCATATGACACCGTTAGTCCCCTAGTCGAAGGCCATACGACCGAAACGTTGGGCAGTCTTCCCTTCTTTGCATTTTTGTCATTTTTATGTATTTTTTAATTTGTATATTTCTGTGTTTTTTACCTTTTAATCGTGGCCAACTATACCATTTTTATTTTGTTCCATAGTTAATTTGTAGCCATCGCACAACATATATATTTTTAATATTTTATTTAAGTCTCATCTCTCAATTACAATACATAAATTATACAAATTAAACAATAATACAAAAATAAAATGGAGAGCCATTATACACAGAATTATAAGAGACTATCGTAAAACTAATAGACAAATACATAAAGACAATATAATTGCATAAATACATGTGCACATCAAAATTATTTACAATATAAACATTTCTTCTTTCATTTAATATTAAATAAAAACACCATTTTTTCATTATCATTAAAAGATAAAAAGTGTTCATTAAAAGTACAAGCTGTATTATATAAGTGATGTCTAAAAGTATCAGAAAGGGGACAATGTAATAAAACTTGAGCTTCATCCTCAACCCCACTCATACAACCTACACACACTCGCTCATCTACTCTTAAGTTTTCATACCTCCCAGTTTCTATTCTGAGAGGGCTACCCCACGCCGAAATTTTGCAACAGCGCTTCTATGTGAAAATGGAAATGGAATTTTACAATAATTCTCTGTCTTAAATATACTTTTAAACATTCTATATGTACGTAATTTATTACTACCCCTTCCAGATTTGGAAATGTCAGAATTTAAGCTATCACTCCACTCAGATTCATATACAGAAAACATTTTGGATAAAACTGTACTAGAAACCAATCGCGTATCCACAAAATCTACAATATTTCCAAAATGACCAACATTTACTTCAAAGAATTTTTTCCTTACATGGAAATTCCAATTTTACACACATTTATTTCTTTTACTAATACTGACAGCCCAGAAAAAAACTTTTCTGTTAAGTCGCTCTGAACTCATATTATTCAATCTACACCACAAATCAATTATCGCTTTCCACTGTTTAAGAAAAACAGGTTGCCAACCTACATCACCCAAAACAGCACTATCAGGTGTGTATTTTCCAACCCCAAGAAAAAAACCGACATGCTCTATTTTGTGTGGCATTGATACATGAATAGTTCCGACTTCCCCAAATACTTGAGCCGTACTCAATGATAGAGCTAACCATACTATCATATAATTTTGTAAAAACACCGTGTGATACACCACCTAAAATTTTACATTTAGCAATAACTAAACCTAACGCTCTATTAGCCGATAATGCCACAGATTTCGCCGTAATATTATAGTCTAAAAACTCGTTTAAAACAAGATCTAAATATTTGTAGTCAGAACAGTACTGTATACAGTCTAGTCCACACTTAAATGAAAATGTTGATCTAGGTAAAGACTGTGGCCTGAAATGCACAACTTTACTTTTTTAGGCATTTATACACATAAAATTTTCAGTACACCACATAATCATTAAAAGTCTCTTTTCCAGCCGAACACAATACATGTATATCACTATCAGCAGTGAAAACCCGTTTGCTGATTAAGCAACGTAGAAAATTCAGACTTACATTTTTCTAAAACTTTATATATATCAGAAATTACTACTTCCATCGGGATTTCGGACTTATGATCACTCGCAATACCTAACTTCCCGATTTTTTCCAGAAAAATTTCTGGTTTTTATTAGATTCATGCATTTATTCTTCCTGCATACTATACCAGTACTTCCTTGTCGAATGCCTTTCGTTTTTGTATGAACACTGCCTTAAGGGTCTTACTATTTGCATTATTACCTTTATTCCACAGCTTTTCAGCTTCAGACATACTATTCCATAACTCAGTGAGATTATCATACCATGTTTTTTTTATTTCTACATTTTTTATTTGAAGTATTACTACCAATACATACTAACTTATCAAACATATGCAAGTTCAGTAACAATCGTTGCATATTTTAAGAAAAATTGGCCTAAGTTGTGTGAAATTTTCATCTATGGCTATATGCAATTTCGTTGTTATCCCCCCGCTTAGCGAAAGCGGGGGGATCATGTAATGCAGTCCGTCCGTACGTACGTACGTCTGTAGTGGCAAGGCATATCTCTGAAACCGCAACAGATAGAAACTTAAAATTTGGCATCATGGAAGAGTATATGACCCACTAGGGAATAGACCCCTAAAAATTGGAATTCGACCCCTTGGGGCCAAATTATGAGCGAAAAACAAATTTCGCGATATCCAATAAATGGAGATATCTCCAAAAGTGTTAAAGCTAGGATATTGGAACTTATGTCACTACTTATATTGCCTTTCCCAAGTTGAAAGAGGGTATCAAAATTTTGATCCCGCCCTTAGGGGCAATGCCCTAAGGGGTTAAAAAATGTCTAAAAACCGATTGTCCAAGAACTCCTCCTGCACCGTAGAAGATAGAAACATGAAATTAGGTACACTAGTAACACTTGGGGAGTTGTCCGTGCCAAAGGTTTCGGAATTTTGATTTTGGCCCGGGGATGGGGCTACACCCTAATATGTAAAATCTCAAAATATGGTAAGATCAGTTCATATCCCCACCCCTTAACCATATATATTTATATTCCACATTTAAAGACGAGTTACTTGGTCACCCCCGGGGGTCAGCCCCAACCCCCTCATTTAGAAAATTACAAGTTATCTCAAAAACAGTTGAGATCCCCACCCCTAAACCATATATATTCTTAGTGGGCATGACAAAACAAGTTTAGTGGTCATCCCCGGGGGTCGGCCCCACATACATACATACATATTAATTTTATGAATGTGGTTCACTGATGGTTTCAGCTAAGCAGAGTTCATTGAAGCAGAGTTTATTTCGCAGAAGATATAATCATTCAATAATAATTATTTGTACATTTATATTCCATGTATATTGATTTATAGTATTAAGATAGCTTCAGTGATTCAAACTTGAAGGAAATATTTCTTAATTTACCAGGTTAGCACAAATAAATACATCAACATTCACTGTAAGCTCGTGATAACGGTCAAGGTCTGATTGTCAATGATACATGCGTTCACAAAAATTCGTGCATTTCGACTTTGCTGGGAGCGGGGGGATGTGCAGTCTCTGACTGCTGCGTTTCATTTTTGTTTTGTTTTGTTTTTTGTTTTCTGGGTTTTTTTTGCAAAATTGAAATGGTTTTTAATCGTTATGATTCTGATACAAAAATTCACATAAATTATAAAAGAATTTTATTTTTACTATTCTGATACAAACATTTGAATTATTTTAGGACAGCATATCCTTTCCATTTATTGTTTCAAAATAAAAACATATCCGTTCTTCTCGATTGACACAATTCATAGAATACTGAGAGATTTGTAGAAATATTATATATTAGAAATTAGATGTGTTTCTCCCACACCAAAACATGACAAAAATGATAAAAATAATGGGATTATATTTGTGTTAGTTTTGGGAAAAACGGCCATCAATACAATGTGAAAAAATCTGACAATTCAGTTCAGTTTATTTATTTACTTTTAATTTGCGCAATGGAATTTCAATATTTACTATTTTTTTGTGTTTTTAATTTCTTAGTGTCAAGTCAAACAAAAGTACAACATTTAATCACATGCAACACAGGACCCAAATATAATTCCCTGATGTACTTCATGTACTTCAAACGACCAAAGACATTTTAAAATATCTCTGAAACGGCGATCTTTATTTTGTTTGGGGGTGGGGGTTCTGTAATTTTTTTTACTAATTTGTATATTTATTTTGGTGTTTTTTTTGGGGTTTTTTTTTTTCTTTTTGGTTATTGCAATGCCTTTTCTGTCTCAATGCATTTCAGATGAGAAAAACTTTTAACCGACTGGTCGGATTTCTGAATGTCATTTTAAAAGGTGCAAAATGAACGGCGCATGTTACATTTACTTCTACGTAAATAAACATTGGGTAGATTATTCAAAATGGCATAACAGTACCCAGATTCCAGGATTCAGGATAAGTAAAAAAAATAATGTAATAGCGGTTTATATGCAGCTGGTCTTGAAGTTAACTTCTCACGCAAACATTTGGAGTTTTACAATTTTCCAAAAAAAAAAAAAAAAAACAAAACAAAAAAAAAACAAAAAAAAAACTATACACACAAAAAACATAAATAAAAAACAACCAAACAAACAAACAACACAATTAAAAAAATAAAAAATACAATACACAACAGGACAAAACAAAAACTTGTAGAATGTGCGCATACGACATATGTAGAATGGATCCGGAAAGATACATAAAAGCATCAAGACAAAACGGCGTAATACATTTCCCTGTTTCTGTTACTTTTATGCCATATCAAAATCACGAAAGAAAAAGAAGAAAGCAAGACGACACAGTGGTGGAATTTTCATTTATATATATAAAAAAAAAGAATATTCTAAAGGTATAGTTTTACTAGAAAAAAACAACTACTTCTAGAAATCATATTTGGCTAAAGCTTAATAAAACTTTTTTGGATTTAAACAAGATGTATACTTATGTGCAGTATATATACCCCCTTTAACTTCGAATCATTATGAAAATGGCTTGCAAATTCTTGAAGAAGAAATTTGCTCACTTTCTAATAAAGGTAAAGTATTGATCATTGGAGATTTTAATTCTCGAACAGCAGAAAACCTAGATTTTATTGTAGATGATTCATCCACCATTAATATGTTTGATGGAAAAGATATTTTACCAGATGATTATAAAATAGATATTGCTATTAAAATAAATAACCAAGATAAAATAGTTAACTCACAAGGTTTAAATTTATTGGAACTATGCTCGTCTTCGAGACTACGCATATTAAATGGTAGATATCTGGGAGATTCTCTTGGATAGTATACATGTATAACAAACACTGGCTACAGTACAGTAGACTATGCCATAGTAAGTGAGAGTCTCCTGCCCTCAGTTAAATATTTTAAAAACTAGTGATTTTACATATTTGTCAGATCATGTCCACCTTGAAATTGTTACAAAATGTAATTTAAATGTAGAAAAGAAGAAAAAATTAGACAAAAGAATATGGAAACAAAATATATCGTATAAATGGGCTAAAAATTCTAAAGCACTTTTAGTCGATGCACTCATAACAGAAAATATTAAGAATATTAAGAATTTGAGGGTCATCATTTTAGAAAGGGCCAAGAAGGGATTGAGGATTCTGCATAAAAGTTAACAAATATTCTTCACAATATATCTAATGTGGCATGTAAAAAAATATCAAAGAGATATAAGAGAAATAAGAGAAAATACAAACGTGTCTGGTCTGACGAAGTAGTCTATGAGACAAAAAGAGAAATAAATGCACCGGGGAATACAATAAGGCATACATGTAATCCTAATAATAATGTTTTAAAGCAAAAATATTTTGTTCTATGTAAACAATTGAAAAAAAATAGTAAAGCAGAAGAAGAATGAATATAAACAAAAAATATACCGACAGAATAAATTTTTAGATAATTATGTTGAGTCACCTCCTAAGCTGTCTGTAAATTAAATTAAGACAAAATTGAAGGATCTTGGTAAAAAATATGTGTTTGTACCTGTTGGCAAGGCTTCTAACAACGTTGCTATTGTCTGAAAGAATTACTACATCGATGTCCAAGAAAACGAACTGGACAAGTCAGACACTTTCAAACGTACCAATTGAGACGAAAAAATGTTAACCAATCAACATAATAAGGATACAGAAATGCTTAAAGTTCAACCTGAAGAAAACATCTTACCTACCATGTACTGGGTTCCGAAGCTTCACAAAAATCCCTTCAAACATCGTTTTATTTCAGCATCTAGTAAGTGTTCTACAACAAATTTATCCATCCATTTAGCTAGTTCACTTACTTGTATAAAGGAGTTTTTTTTATTAAATACTGTGAAAAAACTTATCAAAACTCTGGTGTAAATTACTTTTGGAGTGTAAAAAATTCTATTAAAGTTTTAGATAAACTACAATCTATTCAAAGAACAGTCTCATCTATCGACCCGCCGTGCGCGGTCCCGGCTTATGAATGGGCCTGCAGCATCCCCTGAGCTTGGAGTTTGAGTCTTCCTAACAGAGGCCCGGCACCTGGATCGGTTTTCAGGGGCTCCGGCTACAGAGCTGCCGGGCGCGTCCCCAGTTGGTGGATAGGGGAATGCCCTGTCTATGCGGGTAGTCAGGTCATAATATGGTAAGCCTGACCGTGAACCATTGTAGCCAAAATGTATGGAGTAACGCCACGCTCCATGCAATATAAATTTCTCTAAAGAGAGCAGACGCACTGGGTGTCGTATGGAAGGCTAAATTTCCTGCCCCTACCTATTTCTCCCCTTTTCCAGTGGCAATCAAAAGTCGTTACCCCGGTTGTCCATTCCACCTTTATTTCTTTCTTCTTTTACTTACAATTTTTTGAATTGATTAACTTGATAATCCCCAGTTTTAAGATTATATATATACATATATATATGTAGACATTATTTATCCACAACAACTGAAATTAAATAAAACTAACAATGATTCCAAATGTTGCCCTTTTCTGGATCTGACTATCATTACTGACTCTGGTAAAATCAAAACCAAAATATATGATAAAAGGGATGATTTTGATTTCTCTATTACTAATTCCCCTTTTCTTGACGGCGACATCCCCCTTGCTCCATCCTACGGGGTGTATATTTCTCAACTGGTACGATTCGCACGAGTTTGTTCTACTCTTGATGATTTCAATGAACGTAACCGTACTATCACAGTCAAGCTTATACAACAGGGTTACAGATTTCATAAGTTGTCGAATGCATTTAAGAAGTTTTGTAATAGATATGAATATGTAATATCTAAATATGGCGTAACTCGTAAACAGCTTATTACTATTGGCATTTCTAGTCCTCAATTTTACGGAAATGTTGTTAAAAAATGCCAGAAATTGATTAAAAATCCAGAAAAGCTTGGACGTAACTTACATTCTTTACGCAATAGGGATATCGGCAAGATATTCTGCTTGCATCCGTTAAATTAGCTTTGAGACCTAGTGACCTGAAAATTTTGCACACATACTGGCCTCTCACTGATACTGCCGATGCCTACTGAAATTTATGATGATTCTTGACCAAAACTGCCGGGAAGGTTTGAGTTTGATTTTTCTTTCGTAGTGCGACAGTGTTCTATCAGCAGACTAGGCTCCTTGAGCTAGCCGTCAGTTTAGCGGCCAGCACCCCTTGACCAATCTATTGTCTTTTTCTCTCCTTTCAAGATAGTGGTCATGGAGTTAGTAGTCTACCTGTATTGGATTTTATTCGTATCTTTATATACTATAAGGAAACGGGACAGATAAAGGGGAGGTTTGGGTTGGGTTACCATAAACCGGTTTAACCCTCCCGCTGGCTTTTGCTGGTGCTGGTACCAAGTCCGGCTGTCCCGAGTTCCTATCGTTGTCTACATTTGTCTTTTGTCTTATACGTGTTTTTCTTGTGTAGTTCACTTGCAAATTGTTGCATGTAATTATAATTTTCAGCCATTGCAGGTGTTTCCTGTTATCCATTTTTTAACATTTCTCACTGAGAGTAAGGATAAAGATCCAAGAGAATATTGGAAATTTCTTAGATTTTTAAAAAAATAAAGAAAAAAAGAGAAAGAAGAAGAAATCCCAGAAATATTGTTTAATGATAAAATAGCTAAACATTTTCAAACCCAAGGAAACCCAAATATTTATAATCAAGTTTTCCAATCTGATATTCAGAAACTTCTCTTGGAAGGGGAAAAAAACTTAAAATATAATGCTGAAACAGATAAAGCTGTCACTTATAAAGAATTAAGAACCGTCATAGGTCGACTTAAAACAGGCAAAGCAGCAGGTCCTGGCCGAATTCTTAACTCTTTGTCCACCAGAGCTTTTTTCTAGAAAGTCGCATTTTCATTATTTTCAAATTTATGCAAATTATATGCAAATGAGTTGAGACAGAATATGGTTGATGCTGACAAGAAATAAGTTCAAATATTAGGATTTGGGGGAGGACGCCATGGGAGGAAAATTGGGGTGGGTTGGAGGGGACGGGTGGAGGGCAACAGCCCACCCCCACCTAAAAATGGTGTTTTTTTACGTATTTTTTTCGTACTAAAGTCATCCCAGTGAACCGGAAGTGGTGGCAAACTGACTTTTTTTATCGCTCCAGTAGCTAAGCCTGTAACACCACTTTCATTTCTGAATCCTTGACATAAATAGCGTTAGAATTGCTCATGACAGAGAAATATATGGAAAGCTGGTAGTGTCAAAATCACTCAATTTCCTTATTTTTCACTGAATTTAGGCGCAGTTTATTTCTGTGGGTGATTGTTCCTAAAATTGTGATATGTCTGTTTTTCTCAATTATTTTTCTACATTATGCAACCAAAGTTCGAGCATTTTCACCTCCTTTTCTCAAGCGGAATTATCTTTGAATTTGCCTACCCTCCCTTAATTTTGACGATTTTCTGGATTTTCTGTTTCCAGAGCTCTTGTAACAGCTGTTATTACTACAAAAGTGGTCTTAAAAACTAGTACTCATAACTGCTGTAGACATTTGCCATTAGGCTACAGGACACGCACAAAAAGTTTGCAATTGAAATGTATGGAGGGCCGTGGTGCACATCAATACAGTCTTAGGTAGTAGCGCGGATATATACGTCACTTGTGGATAAAGTGTTAATGAAGTTATCAAGTATTCATATCCTGTGTTGAATAAATCACTTCTTAAAATCTTTAATCTTATTTTAAAATCAGAAAAATATTCTGCTGCGTGGAAAATATCCTTTATAGTAGCCATTCATAAGTCGGGAGACAAAAATGATCCAAATAATTACAGAGGTATCTCTCTAAGTAATTGTTTAACTAAAATATTTAATGCAATTTTAAATAACAGATTGGCTTATATAGTAAATACTCATTTTAGCAAGAATCAGTTTGGCTTTAGAGAAAACCACCGAACATCAGACAGTTTACTTATTTTGAAATCAGTGATAAATAAGTATATTCAAAAAGACAAAAAGAAACTCTATATTTGTTTTGTGGTCCTTAGAAAAGCTTTTGACTCCGTGTGGAGAGATGGCCTTATGTACAAATTGATGAAAACAGGAGTTTGAAAACAATTCTATAATATTGTTAAAGAGCAATATAAAAAAACAGAATCCTCAATAAAATATGATAACATGTCGTAAAATTATTTTATTATCTCTAGAGGAGTTAAACAAAGAGATTCTTTAAGTCCCGCCTTGTCTAATATCTTCATGGATGATATTGTTTAAAAATTTGAAAATAGTGAATCTGATCCTGTAACTCTAGTCTTTTCTAAATTTAACTCACTTCTTTTTGCAGACGATCTTATGATGATATCTGAATCAAAAGAGGGTCTGCAAAAAAATTTTAAGTGACTTTTGTGATAATTAGCAACTTGGTGTAAATGTGAAAAAAACAAAAACTATGATAATTAAACAAAATTGTACAAAAGATGTTTCTTCTTTTGCAACTTATAGAAGCATCCCTATTGAATGAACAACTGAGTATAAATTTCTTGGAATTATGCTAAAAATAATGGTAATTTTTTAGTAGCAGTTTTTAACTTACAAAGAGAGCCAAGTGGGAGCCAAAAAAGTTCTTTTTGCTATGAAATCATACACCAGTTCCTTGTGTAACTTACCAGTAAAAGTATCAAATAATCTCTTTGATTCATTGGTAAAACCTATTGCCCTGTATAATTCAGAAGTGACTTTTTTGGATAAATATATTACATATTATAGAGCAAAAAAGACATTAAAAATCTCGGGTAAACATTTAGAAATATTTCATTATATAGATAAAACCCCTATGGAAAATACTGCAAATATTTACTTGGAGTTCGAAAAAGCTCAGCTAACCTTGGAGTAAGAGTAGACTTGGGAAGATTCCCCCTTGAACTCTATATTTAATTTTATTCTATTTTGTATTTCATCAGGAGATTAATCCTTTATTAAAAGAATCTTTTTTACTTACAAACAATTTAAATGATGTTGGAGTTTATTCATGGTTTAATTATATTAAAGATATTTTGGGGGAGTTAGATATAGATCCGGATACTATTAAGGCATACTCCTTGGGGAAAATAACAAAAAATAACAAAAAGTATAAGAGACAAAATTAACTTAAAAATTATATATTTTTATGATAATTTATTTAAGAATAAACTAGCAAACATTGATGACAGTAGTAAACTAAAGTTATATAAAACTTAAAAGCAATCATGTAAAATCTCTGAAGACAGAAAACTAATTACAAAATATAGAATAAGTGACCACAATTTATTAATTTAAAAGGGTATCTAAAATTCCGAGAGAAGAAAGACTTTGAAAGAAATGTAAACCCATTTATTATTATATTGCGATGTAAATAATGCCACAAGAAAACACTATTTTGATTTTTCAAATAATGAAAATGAAAATTTTATCTGATATAGATAAAGTTAATTATATCCTCAATCCAAGCACTCCTAATCAGGTGAAAAAACTAGGTTCCTTTTTAAAACAGGCAACCGAATTGAGGACAGGAGACTCTTAAAAACTGTTTACTTGATTTATTGTTTAATTATGTATTTTATGTCACGCACACACACACACACACACACACACACACACAC
>MJUU01000569.1:0-11186 GCA_002080025.1 Modiolus philippinarum | reverse complement strand
CCAACGGGGTTAGAATTAGAGAAATGAATATCGAGATTGCCTTCCCACCGAGGGATTTGGCTGTTCTTCGAATGCACAGATATTACAAACAGATTACACTGCCCACGCCATCTCTGTGGGAGACAAAAGGGATTTAAAATAGAGTGAGCTGCAAATTTATTTTGACACGTAATATGAGAGTTAAGTATATTAATATATATATATAATGTATAATGTTAAGTATATTAATATATATATATAATTAATATATATATATATAATGGCAATAAAATATTGACTTGAATTGTTAATTCCTTCAAAAACATCTTGTTTGGCATGTGGCATGTACCTCACACACCATGTTGTGTATATATGAAAATCATTAGGTTTACTTCTAGGAAGAAATATATCCATGTTTAAAGGCTTCATTTCTTTATGTGTATTATAATTTTCACTATTTTACTACTCCATAGTAGATACAAGTCTTTATTTTCGACGTTTGCGCAGACCATAACGCGCATTCAAAATCAATTGTGACGTCGTCACCTCACGTGTACCATAACAATGAAGCACATTTAATTCTGTTCACAAGTGACAGACATCAATAAATAGTTCAAAATAAAATGTACTTTCTAGTATCACGTTTTAAAGAGTATCGAGAGACTATGATCACACGATGCACGTGCGTTTATATAAGTATGTATGACTGCATAAACAAGAAAACCATGGCTGTTATAAAAATCTACATATATTAATAAAACCGAGTGTGCAGATTTGATAACATCATTACTGCATTGAATGGTGTGTAGCGAAGTTCAGAATCCAAATAGGAATACACATATTACATCTTGCACGATGGATGTAATGGCTCTTAAAATTAAAAACAAAACAAAACAAACAAAAAAAACAACAACAAAAAAACATTTATTTTCACGAAAAGAAAGCAAAACAAAGATTGCCTCATCGATTGATTTTGGACGATAACATACCGGAGTTACCCCTGTTTCAATACTGTCTTAATATTATCGGAATATTTCTATTGCTCTAGAAAAAAAAAATAAAAACAAAATTATAAAAATACAATGTACATGTTTAAATGTAAGTAAGGAAAGTAACATCGAAAATTGAGCAGGATGTGATTCTACAAAGAAAAAAATAAATCTATTTGTGAACTTTTCATTATTGAATAAAACTTATTACTTTAACTAATAACTTATAACACTATCTTAATCAGTGATGGGTCACATCCCGGCATCCCAACATTATTTTTTCTAATTCCCGAAATCCCATTTTACAAAGAAACTTCAAGACTATTGAAATCCCGAAATCCCGATGAAATTATTTCCCGAATTCCCGGGCTTAAATAATAAAAATCCCGAAATCCCGAACTTAAAAAAACATCTAATCACGGCATCCCGAAACGAGGGGGTTTCAGTTAAAAAAAATAGCCTGGCGAATTTTTATCGACAATTCAATGGTATCCGACACTTTTTTCCTTTTATGCAATAAATATCGGATTATTTCCCGAAATAAATTTAAAATAGGATTGCCATCAGAAGCTTGCAAAAACTAACCAAAAACAAAAGTTAAAAAAAGCAAATTAAACAGTGTATATAAAAGGGAAAAAACATAATGCAAAACAAAACAAAAAAGGGGACAGCTCTAAGTATATGATTGATGAGGTTGTTGTGCAGGCGCGGATCCAAGCAACTAGAAAAGGGTGGTTCCAATTGGAAAAGAAAGAAAATTTCGGCGAGCGGAGCGAGGCGCAAAATGTTTTTTGGAGTATTTCTTTATAAAACATCAGGATATTACCTAAAAAAAACATGATTGTCCAGAAAAAAGGTGGGTTTCCAACCCCCGGAACCTCCCTTCTGGATTCGCCAATGATTGTATATGTTTCTTTTTATTTTCAAGTATATTAAAAACATGAAATACAGTGGCTTTAAAGGAATTACCACTTCAATCAACCTTTTATGCACGTGACAATTATAAAGACGACCTCATGAAAAAGTACAGATTGGTGACAAATGTTTACATTTCACTATCTTTTTTTTCATTTGAATAATGCAAAAGTTTTTGTTCCGTTAACAAGATCTTATTTCATATAAATCATCCTGGTTATTTTTCAGGCTTTCCCTCTCCTTGATAATTTTTTAATTAATTTTTTTTTCGCATTTTGTTCACAGCCCCCACAGCCCCACCCCCCCCCCCNAGAAATCAAAAGGTCGTTCCTTAGATGGTGTTCGTATTCTTTTGTAGAAAATTTGTAGAAAGTACATTTTATTTTGATTTATTGATGTCTGTCACTTGTGAATAGAATGTGTTTCATTGTTCTGGTACACGTGAGGTAACAGTAATTTAGCACATTAGCGGATCAAGAGGAAGTTCCAAAAGTTGGAACCGCATTTAAAAATAATATGTTTCTATTTAGTATAGAATTAAGGCGAAAATTGACAAAAAATAATCAAAACATCGATTGGAACCTTTCTTTCTTGAACTTCACCGGAACCCGGAATTTCCGAAAGCTTGATTCACAGATGTGACTCATTATCACAACATTTTACTGTACACATTCCTTTGATCCCTTTTCGTTATGTTGTCATTATATAGTATATATGTGTGCAATGATTACAGTTTTATTTTATTACCCTTTTCTCCATGCCACATGTAAACTTAGCAAGTCGTTGTTTAAAGCAGAAGGTATCAATATTGACAAAATAATTTAAAATGTGTGAGTAAATGATCACAAGCAATACTAGTATAAATGTATACATGTCTGCAATGTGCAATGAACCCCCCCCCCCCCTCCCCTAATAAAAAGAATGGTCGTATTGCCGTTCTTCCTCGATATAAAATGCCCTTGGTGCATGGAATATTTAGAAAAAAAAAGCGGTCGGTTCATGTATACATACTGCATAGTGTACATGACATGCTTAGACAATGTTTTTGCCACGATAAACCGTCCTCGGAACCACTGAAACAGAAAAAGTCTTTATTAAATATTTCCCCGCCTTTGAAACGGGAAAGTGGTGAATGATTGTCAGGATTTCAAATTAAAATGAATCGTTCTGAGAATCCTAATAATAACTGTCTAAATAAATTCAAAATTTCTAAATCAAATGCGTGTAAATTTCGGTAAACTTTTCGACAAATCAATCTGATGACCGTACAAATGATGTCTTTTTATATTGTAAGCATTACACTGAAGAAATCTATTAAGAAGGCTCACTCCTGATGTTGTTTATATCAAGAATTTCTTGAAACCTATTTTCATTCACATAAGCATTGTAGACTAAATGAAATGGTAAAAGAAAATATATTGGTCAGTGTGCTTTTGACCGAGTTTCAGGACATTAGCGATATGACAGGAGATGGAGTTCTCTTGATTTTCCTTAATGTATCGTTAGAACTATTCTTTGTCTAAAAAGTTGGAAGTTATTTGAAGAATTATATGTATGAAAACTTGTCAGGTTCTTAATTTGACCTTTACAAGACATCCATAAAATAAAATGTGTGTGTATTTAAGCCATTGAAATTGAGAAAACCAGAGAAGTTCCGAAATCTGACACAAATTAAAAATGTGACGAATGAGCCATTCTTAACAAAACAATGAAATAGACATATTTCTACATAAATGGAATATGCACTGAAATATCGATCTCATGCATGGACTGATGTTTTGGAATAAAACAATAATTTAGATGTATACGTGCCCACTAATACAAAAGGAAAATGACATCATTTTTTTTTATTTTTGCGAATTTTCCCTTTAAAACAGATAATGGATTGACTTACAGATTAACGCCTTTTATTCGATAGGTGAATGTCAATTAAATTGCATATGATTGATAGATAACACCCAGCTCATGCACATTGTTTGATTAGGCCTTTTTATGAAAGGCGAAGGTGTTTCGAATTTCGCTCAATGTTGAAACTAAGAATTTAAATAAGTAAAAATCAAGCATCAAATGAAACAACCGCAGCAGAATTCCGAAGGAACATAGCACAAGATTGCATAAATTACAGTCCAGAGACAAGTCAAAAGCAAGAACGCCAAAAGACGGAAGACCAAAGATACTACACACCCACAAAACACACAAAAACTACAAATACAACACAAAAAAAAACTAAAGCTCTAACAGTGTGAACTCTCAAAAAACAAAGTGACATGAGGTACTCCGGAAGGGTAAGCTTGTCATAAAGCATTTGTCACATAGTCAGTGAGGCATTTATGGTTTTTAAAGAACTGTTTTTGAAGAAATGTTTGGTGCTCCGTTGCTAATCAGCTATGCTCTGTATACAGCGCCCGACACTGTTAGGTCAAATGCGGGTAGACGTGAATCTAGCTGAAAATGTCCGTTTCCATTTGAGACACCGACATTTCCTATCATCTATGATGTCGCGGTAACTGCCACAAAATTTCTGAGGGACGAAAGTAACAACGACTGAACATATCTTTGACTCAACAGTTTTTTTGTTAAAGTGATTGTATTCTTTCAACAAAGTCACTGTTTGAACTACACGATCTACAGTAACGAATTTATTGTGAAATATACACTCCATATGCTGGGGAGGTAGGTATATTGCTGCTGACAAAGGGAAATTTCACAAACGTCACATTTGTCATATAACCTAGATTTCAGACGCACAATATTCATCAATGTATATCAAATGGTCGATGTATGAAGCAGAATAGGGTGTATCGGTTGTCTCTTTAATTTCAGGTTCACTGGGTAGATTCGATGTAACTAATGATTATTAATAAATCAATAAAAATTATCTGACATTTCTATACTTATTAAATATAGAATAACGGAAGTTTTGTTTTTGATACAAGAAATATTGGCGAACAATAATGAACGAGCCCCTTGTGGGCGAGTCCATTATTGGAGCCAATATTTCTTGCATCAAAAACAAAACTTCTATTATTCTTTTTATCGGTAATTAACTAAATCATTTAATAGAACAAATTTTGAAAATGAATGTTAATTTTCAACAAATCGTGAAATTGATTAGTATTGATTACAAAAAGAATTTGTACGATCCGGTAAGAGTCTCTGTAAGATGTATATTTCTTTGTTTTATTGATTCTGATTGACATAGTAGGCGTGGCCTAAGATACTTTTTGCCAATATTTTTTTTTGTATTCGGGCAGTAGCAAATACTGAAGAATATTTGCCTCGTGCCTCATTAAAGTAAACGTGTAGCAGGTTCGATCAGTAGTAAAACGTCTCCTTTTTAATTTGCGATAGTAGACATGCTTTAGCTCCTCCCCTACATTTAGTTGTATTAATCACCGTATTTTTGCTATTGTTCGTTCTTCATCTGGAATTCAGGGTTTCCAAAAATGATAAATCAATTTGTAGAACTTAGCCATAGTTGTCAAAATGTTTTCAACTTCACTTTTTGCTTACATTAAACCACATCTTTAGCATGAATTACCTCTCCTCAATCTTGACAAGAGTTTTTGCACCATTTTCCTAAACGGTCCTGAAAGCCAGCAGAACAGTATGAAATTTAACGGTATGTTGATGATGTTTATTACGTGTATGCTGATTGACAAAAAATGAACAATGTCTACGTATGGTTGCAAAGCATTTGTTATGTTAAAAACGATCCATACCACACCGATTATCGATAAAATAACATAGATGAAAGTTGAGGCCACCACGACTTTAATTAACCTTTCTGTAGATGCTTGTGCCGCAGTTTTTGCAATGTGAAATTGTCTTCTGAATTCATTTTGTGATTTTATTTTTGAAATACACAAGATGCTAAAAACCACCATACAGATTGATGGTATAACGCATCCTATGGTAATATATATTACATCCAATATGTCCGTTGGGGTAATCTTCTTTAATTTTTCTGAAAAGAAAAACGGATCCCGACATATTTCTATGGATTCAATGTTTTTATCGATGATAACAACTTTCTCGAAGTCGGTGAAGTACATGTAAGCGAATGAAAACGAACAGAAAATGACCATTAAAATCAAGATAAAAATAGCTATGGATTTGCGATTGAAAATTTCTCTATAAGTGATTGGCCTCGAACAAAGTATATATCTTTGGAATGCCTGTGCAACCTTAAGCCATTGTGAAAATATTTGCGAAACACGTGGTAAAACTTTCATGACAAATTCGAAGGTGTAACACATTTGATATTGAACATAATCATTTCTCAGCGTCAAAATATAAATCATAAATATATTCTGAATCATTGCAACTAAAATATCGACGCAACTATATGTTGCCATAAATCCAAACTTCTTGCCGAATTCCTTTGACCAGACGGTCCGTAATAATAGTACCAAACCAATGGCAAATATTGTAAGTAGGACTGGATTAATATATATAAAATAGAACTTTTCTGTTTGGGCAAAGTAACTTTTGGGGTTATAATAGCTCATTTTAATATAAGCAGAGCCAAGTGATAGCTCATTCATAAAGTTTTGTATCCACTTGTTCCATTCTAAAGCCGACCTATCCATGATTATCTCCACTGGTTACATCGAAATCAACATCAAGTCAAAGATAAACCAGCATCTGAAATAAAAATATGCTTCAGATATGTATAATTAGTATATGCAAGGTAAAAAAATCTACAAATATATACCACCTAAAACGCACTAGTTATCAAAATTGAAGTGCACTTATAATTTTTCCTACATAATCATTCTTAAATTAATCATTTTTATTGATGAAAAACAAATAAGCTAAAGCGCTACAGACAGATTAAATATAAGTCAGCTTTAGCTCAACTTTGTTAACTACATGCAATTGATGATTCTGTACTTATAGTAATAGAACTTTTTCGGTGAGTTCATGACTCGTATGGAAGCGTATCTGATAGTCGCAATATGAAAAACGAAGTACAGATGGGAAAACATATACAAAACAGTAAGAACTGGGTCCTATAACGACAGCTGTTTGTTTTACTCTATATATATTATAGGTGTCTTACGCTTCGTACAACAGTTTAGTCATGGGCCAAACGAGACAACTGTTGTTTTAGGACACACTCAATAACTGTATAATGCTTCGTTCAGACAGTTCAGTTGATGTTATTATTTATAATATTACAAATCAATAAATAATACTACAAAATAATATAGAAAGGGTTTGTACAGGGATATCAGCAGTTAAAAATGATATAAGAAATAAGATGCATTTTTTGTTTAATTTTCATTTTAATGGGAGTAACAACAAAATTACTGAACAGAGTTGTCAAAAGCCTAAGTCAATGAGGAAAAAAGAAGCCTAAGTCAATGAGGAAAAAAGAAGCCTAAGTCAATGAGGAAAAAAGACAAATCAGGTGGAAACCACCGGAAAATTTTTTGACCTCAATGGTACTGACTTAGTACATAATATTTCAAAAGAAATGATGGGTTAAACCGGTTTTATAGCACTCCAAACCACCCCCTCCATTGCAGCAGTGTCCAGTAGCAGCTCAGCAGCAATTGTTATTGAAATGTCGTAGACAGTTGAAAGAAATGATCATCCATGTATAAAGTTAATAAAGAATCTTCAATTAGAGTTCGGACTGAAACTTCAAAATTTTTCCACAAGGGGCTGATATCTATTACAGAACTTTATTAATGATCATATGAGACGGAATTGTTAGCCTTGATTAATAAGAGATAACTATGGCTGATGTGAGTCTTTATAATTTGTGCTAGCTCTCGTGTAACGAATCAACAGTGAAACATGACAACGTAAGCAAGAGAAGCTGAAATATTACTGTCCATGTTAGGGAAATTGATAATTTTGAAAATAAAATCGTCCTTTTTGTCGTAAATTTTAGTACTGAGATGACCAGTTTCGTCAAATTCGAGATGCCAATCTAATAGTTAATGATATAAGAAACAAGATGTTTATTTTGTTTGCATTATTTTCATTAATTTCAAAGGTAAAATATATTCCAAGAAAGATTCGTTTATAAAGCAACACGTACATTTATTTAAAGCATCGTAATTCAAACATTGAAAAAAGTCTAAACAAATGATTAGGACCAAAACAGCTTACAAACGTTAAATGTACTTTCAACAGCCATTATTTAGTGTTGTTATGAACATGATGAAAACGGCAAAAATGAATCTTTTCAGTGTGCGCTAGGTAACATTTACGCATTTGGAAGCAAATGATATTGCATCTTGTTTTCGTTGCAGACATACACCATGAGTGTTTATTTAAGTATCCATCGTATTATTTTTTTTTTACATTTCGTTTAGTAGAATGTGCAATCTCCGCGAATACTGAAAAATATCTTCTTTTGTATACTTGTCAAAAAAGGGTCGTGATACAGCGATGGAACCTTAAATACATGCTCATGCAGTATTATCTGTAACTTTTATTTTTTACTTTTTTATCTATGCATTTCTCTTTGTAGTACGTGCACTCTCCCTTAATACTGAAACAAATTTTTGTGTATACTAGTCAAAAAAGATAAGTGAGTCATGACGGTGGTCTACCAGCAGACTAAGTTCGTTGAGCTAGCCGATAGTTCAGACTAGGTTCGTTGAGCTAGCTGGTAGTTTAGCGGCAAGCGCTCTTTGACCCATCAATTTTTAACGACTTTCCGAGTAATTTTTGCACACATAAGCTTCATTTTAAAGAGAAAAACATGCAATTTTAAAAGTCTCACCTTGCCACGAAAACCATTTGCTAAAAATACCAAAAATGCAAATGGTTGGGAGATATGGGCGTATAACATTTGCGCCGATTTTATACATTTCCGATTTTTCATTTGCGCCGATCTCATTTTTATACTCCCCGATTTAGCATGCGGTATATAGTGATCATAATGTCCGTCCGTCCGTCCGTTCGTCCGTTTGTTCGTTATTGCGTCCACCATAGGGGAACCCACTTTGTGGTGACAACTCTTCCTAGACTACTGAAATTAAATGAAACTTTCACAGAATGTCCAATACATATTGCCAATTTAAAATTTGATTTGACTTGATATTTTAATACTTGGAATCAAATGGGGGAGTGGAGGTATATTTTAGTAACTTTGCTCACAGTTTTTCTATTTTCATTTGCACCAATTTCATATTTTTCCCCATTTCATTTACATATACATAAAAAGAACTCGATAATGCGTTTAAACAGTCCGATGGAAAAGAAATACCTACACAATGATTAAGAGTAACCTCTCCTTAAAATGACAACTTTTTCTGCACATGATTACAGATGTATGGCAAAACCAGTTTTCAAATTAACAAGGAGATAAAATAAAAGTGATCAAAAACTAAAAATTTGTTAAAAAAATCTGTACTTTTACGAATTCATAAATTGATCAAGCTAAAGAAATGACTAAATACCGAAGTTACTGTGAATTTAAATTCTACATATGCGCATTTCGACAACTTGTGTCTCTTCAGTGCAGATAAAATCGAAACGTTTGGAAGACCGTAAACTCAAACATGTTTAAAAACTGATAGAGAACAAATAGCCAATATGATCTAAAGGTAAAGCAAAAATCAGCTAAGGACAGAGCTTTGCATGAGGGAGATACTCCTTAGTTTTCAACAAAATTTACAAAAATTTAGATATTGAAAATGTATTTTAAACACTGACATATGTTTAAAACGGAAAATTGAGGTTTGGTCCAAGGAATTGAAGCTGTCGCCATATTGCACGAAATTAAGAATTCGATCGAATTTGGCCAGAAAAGTAAAAAGGATGCACCGACGAATAGATTTGCTGTATAGTTGTACAAATTAGAAAAGTTTATTTATTCTCTCAAACTGTAGAATAACTAATTTACACTAAACCTGGTTCGATTCTGTGGATTTGAAGTTTTTAAGCTTCCTATAATTTAAGCCCAGTATTTCAGGATATAAATGCACTGGGAATCGGAATTTCATCTGTTTTTAATTTCCTCAAGTTTGCAGTTAGGGATTTCGGGACTTTTTATTAAGCAGACTGTATTCGTGTTCACGCAATTGCTTACCATGGGGTTTACCCTCCATATGAGCATTATTAGTGTAAACAGTTAACCCAAAGATGAATATTATTCTATATGTATGCACATAAGATTTTAAACTCACATACAGGGATGCAGTTACACTTTCTTTGCGAAAAAATCACAATTCTCCCATAGAAGGGTCATGTAAAACTGGATTTTGGAGAAGAGGTGGTGGACGATATGAGAAAGCTGAGAGGTTTGTGGGAATTTTGACATAGAGAGGTGCGAGCTAATGAGTTGACAGGTGGTAGAAAGGAGATGGTTGAGAGGTGAGAGAGAGTGACCCTCTAACCACCCGCGGCACTTCCTCCTTTAATGGTACAGAATTCTCTACTGTTTTGGCAAGAAAACTCTTTATTCTGCGAAAACTGAAACTATCAAATGATAGCTCATGATAAAAGAACACATGTATCAGGATTCATTTTGTTTTCAGCTGAATCTGGCAAAAATAATTGAAAAAGCTCGAAAGAAGAAAAAAAAATCAATATTCAAATTCTTTATTGTCATTAAACATGTAATGTTTGTGACAAACAATAAACAAAAAGTATAACAAACATTTAAACATATCAATAAGTTAATCAACATAATTGGTTAATAAAAGGATATGGAGTTAATGCACATGAGACAAAGTCTCTACAAATACATGGTAAAAAACAAGCAAAGGAACAACGCTTTTATTGTTGTTCTTCATCTTGAAGTCACCATGAGGCCTTGCTCATACCTCATAGTAAGTTCAAGACGGCCCCTTGCACCGGTTTAAGCGGAATTCTTTGCTAATTGTCGAGCAACGCTACATCCATGTCTTTCTTGGTCATGGGTGCGGGATTGTCAACAAACATCAATTAAACTGGCAAAGTGCTCTTACAATCACTGTCATCCTTTGCCCGACAAAAGCACTAGTGTCTTAAGCTAGTGGACAACTACAACATATAGACAAACGCAGGGCACTCATCAAGTCGAATGTAAGAGAACTTGGCGTTATAAAATAGTGAGATGTGGGCACTTAAAACAGGTGGTCTGGATTACATTTCGAAATTAATAAAATAAATGCCAAAATTTGAAAGTATCAATAGTATATCCATATGAGAAATTCTCTCACGCACATGAGTCCCCTGACCTCAGTTCCATAGACATTAAACACTGCTTTAAAAAGGAACCTACGGTATATTTTTTACTTGTTGGGGGAAAGCTGGGTTTAATAAGTTTTAATTTTTTGTTTGTCTGTCAAGTAA
>MJUU01000568.1:16043-28375 GCA_002080025.1 Modiolus philippinarum | reverse complement strand
ACCCCTTATAGCTCAGAAACAGTAAGAGCTATGCCAAATCTGTCGACATACTAATTAAAGCCTACAATGAGAGGAATTTAAAGAAATAAATCACATTGAAATCAGATGAAAAATAAAAATTTTAGTAATCCGCATGTTTGCAATAGTTTGAGCCCTCATGGCTTGGAAAGGAAACAAGTTATACAAAATCTGATGGTGCAGGGCTTTGTTCATTTTTAATAGGAATCCAGTGTAAAAAAATGCATCAAAATCGGACTTTTCTTTTTTTTTTTTTTTTTTGAAATTCGGCCCTTTTGGACCCATTTATCTCGTGAAATCTGTTGGCATACTGCAGACTGGAAGTTTACAAGGAGTACACTGAAAGAAACGCCATTAAAATCTGACAAACTACAGTCAAGAATAAATGTGAAAACATCCAATTTAACCCTTTTTGGCCCCTAATTCTGAAATGGGTGTGGGCCATAGACTAAACGAAAAAAAAAGGTCCAAAAAATGTACAAAGAAACATGCTGAAATTTGAAAACAATCCGTCCACTACAACCAAAGTTATGCTGTCCACAGACACGAACATACCTAATTTAACCCCTTCTTGGTCCCCTTTTCTGAAACAATGGGGGCAAGGAACGTGACATTAAAATTCTGGCTTAAGCATGTGCCAAGAAACTGATATTTGAAAATGATTCCCGTACACTAGAATAAAAGTTTTGCTGTCCACAGACACAAAAATACTGGTAGAACACTGTCGCATTACGGAAGAAAAATCAAACTCAAAACTTCCCGAAGGGTTTGGTCAAGAATCATCATAAATATCAGTAGACATCGGCAGTATCAGTGAGAGGGAGTATGTGTGCAAAATTTTCCGGTCACTAGGTCTCAAAGCTAATTTAACGGATGCAAGCAAAATATCTTGCCGATATCCCCTACTACGTAAAGAATGTAAGTTACGTCCCAGCTTTTCTGGATTTTTAATCAATTTCTGGCATTTTTTAACAACATTTCCGTAAAATTGAGGACTAGAAATGCCCATAGTAATAAGCTGTTTACGAGTAACGCCATATTTAGATATAACATGTTCATATCTATTACAAAACTTCTTAAATGTATTCAACAACTTATGAAATCTGTAACCCTGTTGTAAAAGTTTTGCTGTGATAGTATGGTTACGTTCATTGAAATCATCAAGAGTAGAACAAACTCGTGCGAATCGTACCAGTTGAGAAATATACACCCCATAGGATGGAGCAAGGGGAATGTCGCCGTCAAGAAAAGGGAAATTGGTAATAGTGAAATCAAACTCATCCCTTTTATCATATATTTTGGTTTTGATTTACCAGAGTCAATAATGATAGTCAGATCCAGAAAAGGGCAACATTTGGAATCATTGTTAGCTTTATTTAAAATAATTTCAATTGTTGTGGATAAATAATGTCTACATAATCTAAAAACTGGGGAGTAGATAAAAACTGGAAGCCTGTATTATATTTAATTTTATTTAAGAATGCACATTTGTACCCATATACATTGGGGTTAAAGGCATACATGAACAATAACAAAACCAAAGTAAAACAAAACAAAGATTATGTGTCCCACATACAGATGTCATTTTGTTTGTATTATATAGTTGGATGTCGATTGGTTGAGCAAAGTCTTATCTCTTGAATTGCCTTCATATACCGTTGTTATGGTTTCTGCCAGTATAAGTCAAGTTAACACCTTAGCTTATTCATTTAAATCATTGTCAGGAATGTAGCAGATATTACGACAATCCATCTGAAATCCATTTGTTTTTATTTATGTGCCGTCTAACGTCATTGTTTCCCGTGTTCTCGTTTTTGTCATATCTTTGGACTTCGATTTTTGTAACTATAACTCCGTTGTTAATTCGGTATTTTATTAGTGTTGTTTAGTAAAGCATGTACAGTGTTTACGGTCTTTGGCTAGTGTAATATGTATCGGATCTTCAAAATACTGACTTGATTCGTTTTATCTTCATCATTTGATTCTACTTTAGGTATCACCAAGAGTTCATGCAAGGTAACTATCTCTGGGCTGGTTTGCTGTTTGCCTTGTGATAGATAAATTTTACATGTATTTTTTAACGCATGTTTGTATTAATCTCTTAAGATTTCGGAGTTTCATTTTATTTTCATTTTATTTATTTATTTTTTTTTTNTGGGGGGGGGGGGGGGGGGGGGGTTGGAGTTGTCTGTTCTTCTTGTAGAGGTGAAATCTGATCTCTAGTATAATATTTTGCAGCATCGTTGATACAGTTAATCATGCTGCTGCTAAATGGGTTTTAGATGTTATATGTTCTTTACAACAAGGCACCCATAAGGCACTACTAACTAATAATACTTCCGTTCTCGACTAGGTAAAGAAAAACCGAGAAAGGGGTCGGTGTATTTCATGTATTTCATTCGATTGAATATAGAAATGATGATGGAACGCGAAATACTGTTAAATGGAAGCCACCTATTTAGACCTTAACAAAATTATGGTTATTAAAGTTTCAATGTTCACACCCAAACTAAGGGAAGATAATCGAAGTAGGAGTGAAATCGATTCAAATATTGATAAATGCCACATATTTTATATCAAGGCCAAGACAAGTAATTTCTATGTTTGGCGTCAGCGCGCGCATTAAAAATGTGTGATTTTATCACAAAACAAACAAGGGACTTTTTCATTTTTTCGCAATTAAAATCCGGAATGTTTTAATTTCTCTGTCATTTTTAGTAATGTTTTGTATCAAAAACAAGCATCACCTGAGCATAAGAAAAGGTAGATCATTAAAATCCATTAATCCTAGGAGCCACGGTACAAAAGTTCTGCTCCGGCAACGAAATGGACTATAAGAATAAAACATCAGGGCGATAGCCCGACAGTAAATTTTTAGATACCCTACTCGGGCGAAGCTTGCCGAGTCCGAGACTCAAGAAATCTTATCCGAGGGTGTCTTAGATTTTTTGACTGGAACTCTCACTGGTGTTTGATTATTTTTCTCCTCCTCACCATTCAAATCAAAGTCGCAACGCCATTATTATTATGATTGTTGACATCAGTGAATTAATTCCCTTTTCACAACGTCTTAAAGCATGGAGCATGCGTCCGAGTCCGGGGTTATTTCGGTGTCAAAGATTTAAGCATTTAAGATATTTTTAATTAATTTTGTCGTTCTAAAGCAGCCAGTATTCTATTTAATACTTTTAATTATATACTATTCGATTCACGAGGACCAAGATGGATAAATAAAAATGGCGGGAATATAAGCATGTAGCTTGTCTGAAATGGTTTTCTTATCATGAAATTCAAAGGTCAAATTCAAGGTCACAGTGAGCTTGATTTGGTATTCAACACATTGCTTTCCCACTTTGCATTTTAAGTTTTATATTCCTAGTTGATATGGTACTAAACATTCTGCTCCGGACAAAATGGTGTTTTGTTTGCTAATTGTTCCGTCTAATTGTTGTTCCGTTGTTCAATTGCTTAACCTTACCATATATTTATAGGGATTTGTCCCATGTACATTTACTCCATATCCCTTTATTTCTTCAATTACTATTATAAAGGTCAAAGATCAAAGTCAAAATCACACTGACCTAAATTTGGTACGCAACACATCGCCTTCCCAAGATGCATCTAAAGTGTGGTAACCCTAGGTGTATCGATACAAAAGTTATAATACTTATGCCTCAGTATGTATTAAAATAAAATTTAATGATATCGTGGTCAGTCATGGTTGCATAGTTATTTTTGGTGATTTTTGTTGAATAATATCGTAAACTGTATATACCCGTCACAAGAAAGAAACTTGAACCTGTGTGTAAATCTAACTTGGGACGGACGGACAGACCTAGTGATTGTTTATGCATGCCACTAACTTTCGTAGGAGGTGCATAATAAAAGTTATAAATGTAATCATAAAGAACCTTGAAATCTCCATTCGTTTGGTACTGTTTTTCTATCTTAAATGCATCAAAAATAATCAACTTAAAAATTCTTCCTCTATTGCAACACAAATTAAACTCAAAACCAGGGAAAGAAACTGTGCATTATTGTAACATAATGTTTTGAATAATAATAGGTATCACTTGATTAAATTTTGTATTTAATACTAACAAAGTAATCAACGATTAAAAAGCACGCCTCGTTATGGCACATACCCACAGCAACCCAATTTTGCTAGGGAGCTGTCCTACCATCCCAGATGCACGCATGATCTTACAATGTTCAGAGACTGAGATCTGAACTCTGGCATAAACTGAAATATTAGTCACTAAAGTTGAAAATGTAGTTCAAAGTGACCTAATTTTGCCTTGAAGCTGACTATCACAAAAGATGCATGCACATGCAAGGTTAGATGATCCTACCACGCACAGATAATTATTGAGATCTGAACTCAGACGTTACACTTGAATGCAAGTCAATCATGTTGTCAACTTAGATCAAAGTGAATGATCAAGGATGCATGCACATGTAAGGTATGTACAAATCCGACATAATCTTGAATGTAAGTAAACCATGCGTAAAATTAAGGTCAAAGTGACCTAATTTAGCCTGGATTCTAACCTATCACCAAAGATACATGCACGTCATGCAAGGTAAGGTGATTCCACCATGTGCAGTTACTTAAATCTGAAGTCGGACGGAAACTTTGATGCGAGTCGATCATGCGGAAAATATAGGTCAAATTGACTTACTTTTGCCTGGATGCCTACCTACTAACAAAGATGTATGCACAAGCAAGGTTAGATGACCTTACCATTTACAGGTACTGGGATATGAACTCGGACCTAAAATTAAAGGAATGCCAATCAAGCGTAAAATATAGGTAAAAGAGACCTAATTTACTTGGAGACTGCGATAACCCAAGATGTTTTTTATGACCATACCCTTCATAGTTACAAAGATATATACCCGAATGCGGACGTGGACGTCAGAAGTACTCCAATAGTCCCCCCTCAACTATAACAAAGAACAAAAGAATCTCTAAATTTATATACATATAGGGCTTCCTAGCAAATAATTCAAAACTAATTATTATATGGATTGTATGATGGCATATTTCTGTCAGACATTTATGTGAACATGTCGGATAATTATGTTGACTTGCCAGATAGTTATGTTCACTTGTCAGATAAAAAAAAAATATTTCATTATGTGGCCAATAGACCAAATTACGCCAATGTTTCTCATCCAAAAGTCAACATGAATATCTGACAAGTCGACATCATCATCTGACAAGTCAACATGATTATCTAGAAAGTCGACATAATTATCTGACATCTGAAAAAGTTGAAATAATTATCTAGCATGTCGATAAACATCTAGCAAGCTGACATTATTATCTAGCAAGTCAACATTTATCTGACAAGTACACATGTTGACTTGTCAGATAATAATATAGACTTCCCAGATAATTATGTCGACTTGTAAGATACTAATGGCCACTTCTCTAAAAATTATGTCGACTTGTCAGATAATTATCTCGACTTGTCAGAAAATGTAGAATTGTCAGATGATTATGTTTAAACTTAGTTTATTTGTAAATATAACAAATTGGATAAGACACAAGTAAGACATACTGGTTTACAATTATTTACAATATTATGACATGCTAACTAAATTACTAGTATCATATTACAATAATATACAAGCTTTATAAAATAAAGTGAACACATTGAAAAAAAAAGAAAAAAAAAGAATGGTTGTGTGGTGGTGCGTGTGTGGATTGTTCTGTGGATGCTTAGACAATAAGGAAACGTTCATTTTTCTTAATATACTTATAGACATTGTGTAACACAATTTTATATTGATCAAATGTAAGCTTATCACTTAAACAAAGGAGAAGATTCAATATGAAAAAGAAAGGAAATGGGATAAATGTCAAGGAGACAACATCCCATATCCAGGTTAAAACGACCCAAAACAAAGCATTCTACAATATCCCTGTACCCATTTTAGATATTTTTTTAATTAGATGATTATATCGATTTGTCTACTGGTTTATTGGCCACATAATAATATATCTTTTTATCTGACAAGAGAACATAACTATCTGACAAGTCAACATAATTACATGTATCTGTCATGTTGACATCAATATCTGACAAGTGTACTTAATTATCTGACAAGTAGGGGGCAGAATTATGCCACCATAGGATTGCAATTTGCCAGTCATATCAGTGATATTTCTCTCCAAGTCTCGTCATGTGATGACAAGAAAAATTAATTTTCGAAAACGAAACGAAAGCATGATGTCTAATGATAATCACATTCATTTTTTTAAACTTCATACGTTTTCATTAAAATGCAACTTTCCATGTAAAATTTAAGAATTGGAGGAAGGTCTAAACTTGAACGAGACTCATAGACGTTATTCACTGTGAAGTTTCACCCTAAGAAGTGACGTCACGTAAAATAAACTCTGTCAACGTAAATAACTCAATGTATAAGCGGATCGAAAAAAATGTAATAATACTATAGTATAGCTCAAATTGGATTTTACCCACGAGGGAACCCCGGGGTATAGAAATAGGGCCTAGTATCTGCGACTTGTGGGGTATGGCCCCTCCTAAACGGGGCTGACCCCGAGGGAACCCCGGGATATAGAAATTGGACCCATTCATTGGTTGTGCGGGATTAATAAATACACAACCCATCTTTCGGATGGGATGTAAACTCAGGTCCACGTGTTGGAACAAATGCAACGCTTCCTGCACGTTAAAGAACCCTTGTAGCAAGCTCTTTTTGAGTGGTCCGTAGGTGATCGGTTACAAGGCTAAATTCCTCACACCTTTCGATTTCAACCTACTTTTCCAGTGGCAGTCAGAATTTCCCGTCCCATGACCCTTTCTATACCCCAACTGAAAGTGACTATTTATTAACAAACTTGTTCTCGTCTTGATATAGCTGAAATATTGCTCAGTAGACGTAAAACAATATTCAATCAATCAATCAAATTGGATTTTTAAACATCTGTGAAAATCTTTAAAATTATAATAAAAACAATAACCAATCCTAGATTACGAATATCGAAAATATTAAAAGTTTGCTACAAAAACGGTAGTAATTCGATTATGAGCTACGTGTGTTCGTGCATCACGGCCTTGTTCGATCATTGTTCAATATTCTAATAATCATAATCTAGAGGATTAAATAAAGCATTAATAATAATTCAAGAACAATATTAGTTTGGCTCTCAGAATTCTAATGCAGCCAGTATGCGTATTCAAATCAGTTTTGTACAAAGTAAAGTTTTTTTGTTTTGTACAAGTACACATTGTAATGACCAGAAAAGCATCTTTTTCAGTGTATAGTTTGTTGCTTTAAGACATGATTGTGATGCGTGATGTCTGTCTCAGCAAAACGATCAATCAAGAATATCCGTCATGTACACGATACATCAACGTAACTATCTCGATATTAAAGCAGCAGAAAGCAAGAACCGCGTGGAATCAGCCATTTTATTTATGTGGCATTCCTTTTTATGTGTACTAAGACTTTGACGCCATTTAAATCGTTTGGAACAAATCTTACATGTATATGGTGGTGCATCTTAAGCATGTTTTCGTAGATGTTCTTTCAGACTATACTTGCAGATAAACGCCTTGTTACAAATTTCGCAAATAAATGGTTTTTCCCCTGAATGTGTTCGTAAATGACGTTCCACATCGCGGTTCGATAACATCGCCTTGCCGCACGTGTCACATTTGTAACGTCTTTGTTTCTGAATGCTACCTGAATGTGTTTTCATATGAAGGGTCAAAGCATCCTTTCTCGCAAAACAATTTCCACATTTTTCACATTTATACGGTTTTTCACCAGAGTGTCGTTTCAAATGGTTCTTTAGAACATGTCCTCTACTGAAACTCTGGCCACAAACTTGGCATTTATATGGCTGCTCGCCTGTATGAATTCTAGTATGTTTGTATAAATCACCTATTTGTGCAAATTGTTTATCACACACGGTACATTTATAAGGTTTATTGCCTGTATGTATGTTTAAGTGTCTAATCAAATTCCACTTTTGGGCAAAGGTTTTATTACAATATTCACAAACAAAATCCCTGTCATTTGCGTGTATTCTCATATGTCTCAGAAGAAGATTTTTACGGCTAAAACTTTTTTGACAAAGGGAACAAGAAAACTCTACCTTGAAACCTGTATGTGTGCCTTTGTGCCTATTTAAATGACATTTCTGCTTAAATCGTTTATTACATACTGTACACAAGTACAGCTTGTTTAATTGGCTATCATCTTTTAATTGTTGAGTTTTACTAACGGCATTTTTGTTGTCTTTCTTTTTAATTTGACTAATCTCTTGCTTTTTGTATGGTCTGGAAAGTTTTTTGCTGGTCATCTTTGAGTTCGTATATTTGGTAATGTCTTTTAAAATAGTTGTTCTTCCATAATCATCTTCAGTCGGCGACAAACGCATACTGATTTTGTTATGCCTAATGGACTGCGTTTGTTTCTGTGTTACACTAACGAATCGCCTTCTTTTCTTACGTTCAATCTTGTCTATGTTGTTTTCTAAAATACAGAAATTGTACTCATTAGAGGCTCCTAAAAGCCCGTGATAGATAACCTAGAATTGTTAATAAAAAGTGACTCAACTTCCTTTATATGCCGAATTTTTGTTCCTGCAATTTAAATTTTACATATATATCTTGTTTTTTTTATATACGAGACTACAGATATACAATAAAAACATAACCTTATTGCAGTTAATTTCAGTTCTACATGTTGGTTCTCTCTTCAGTCCAGTACATAATAAGACTTCTGAAAGACCGAAATTCAAAGCATTTTAAAGAGGATACAAAGCAAATAAGGCAGATAAAAGAGATACAAACTTGAAACTTGGCACCATACTAGAGTATGATCTGCACTAGCGCGATAGGGGTTTAGAGTTTCTGTCAAACGCCCTAGGGGCAAATTATGGGCGAAAACGAATTTTCGCAATATCCAATAATCGAAGAAATCTCCATGGCTATTTGAATTTTCGTATGACCCCTCAGGGCATGGCTTCTAGGGGGTTCGAAAAACGAAAAAAAAAACGATTCCGCTAGAATTCCTCCTACATCATAAGTTGCGGAAACCTCGTTTTAAGGGTATAAGTAACACTATCAAAGTTGTCTGTGCCGAAGGTTTCGGAATTTTTAAATTTGCCCTTAGGGCGGAATAATGAGCGAAATTGTATTTCGAGTTATCCAGTAATATGCGAAATCTTCTGAAGTATTTATGTTTGGAAACTTTCTATATGAGTTTCATTATGTTTATCTTATTTGCTATTTGGTATGATCCCTGGAGGCATGCCCTTAAGGGACCAAAAAGCGTAAAACAATAAGTACTCAGCATATGACTGGAACTTTATGTAAAATTTTCATTTTGTGGTTTGGATTTTCATAGGGAATAACTTTAATAGCTTTTGGAATCCAAGTTAAGAATTTAGAATTTTGACTCGGTGCCAAATTTGGTAAATTTCCTGAAAATGTCACAGACTAAAAATTTTTGAAATTCTATCATAAAGTCATATAATTAAGCAACTCTTTAATGTCATCAGCTAGTTGGAACACTTAAACTTCAAAAATATGATTCTTATATTGATAAATTTTCTGAAACTCTCAAAGACCCATTACTTTTTGGAATTTTACCTAGCAACCATATCTTTTGGGTGCCTTATTTATCAGTGATCATTTTCAATAGTCGACTGCAAAAAACTTTGATTCTAATTGGTATATTTCCTTAAAGACCTGTTTTTAATGTTTTTTTTTTGTTTTTTTTTAATTCTACCTAGCAACCATATCTTTTTCAATTCCTAACGGTAATGATGATCATTTTCAATAGTCAGATTGCAAAAAACTATGATTCTAATTTTGGTAAATTTCCTGAAAGTCTTGAAGACCTGTTATTTTTTTTTTGGGAATTCTACCTAGCAACCATATCTTTTTCCACTCCTAACAGTAAAGATGATCATTTTGAATTTCAAAAGTGAGATTGCAGAAAACTTTGATTCTTATTTTGATAAATTTCCTGAAAGTCTAAAAGACCTGTTAATTTTTGGAATTCTAACTAGCAACCTTACCTTTTTTCAATTCCTTACATTACATATCATTGTTTTCAATACAAAGACTGCAAAAATCTTCTGCTCTTGTTCTGGTAAATTTCCTGAAATCCTCAAAGACCAGTATTTTTGGGAATTCAACCTAGCAACCATACCTTTTTCAATTGCTTACAGTAACAGAAATTGTTTTCAATAGTAAGACTGCAAAAATATTTGATTCTGGTTTTGGTAAATTCATAAAACTCTAAAAGACCAGTTAATTTTTGGAATTCTATCCAGCAACCATATCTTTTTCAATTCCTTACAACAATTGGAATTGTTTTCAATAGTAAGACTGAAAAAAAATCTTAATTTTAAATTAAATTTTTATTGATGATTCCTAAATAAACATTTTCAAAACTAAACTTTAACATGGGTCAAAAAAGGTGAGGGGGATTGCAATCTCTGATTGACCTTTTTTCATTTTACAATTGAATTGACAAATGAAGTCTAATAACTCTTGCAAGAAAAATAGAAATTTCACGAAAAGTATACAGATCATAAGGCCATCATATCAAATACATCTACAAAGTTAAGAGTAAATTGGCCAAATGGTTGTCAAGTTAGAGCGCGACATGCGAACAATTGCTTTAATTTTTTTTATAATGCTTTATTGGCAAAGACATATATTGGATGGATAATAAAATGGCACATGTTTGTAATCTTAATACAATACTTTTGTTTTTACGGGAAAATATATGGAAAAATTAAATATTCAATATTCAAATATTTTGGTACATAGTCAAATTTGATATCCAAAAGAAACATTTACAACTGCCTGTCAAAAGATGCACATACATTTGTACAAATACAAGCATACACAAAAAAGCGTACATATCAGACACCCACTAGAAAGCATATTACTTAAACATTGTTTTAAGGACGGTAATAAAAAGGGTATTTGGGTCGAGACAAGAGGTGGGGACCGGAGAGAAAAGAACTCTACAAAGAGGCATACATATATTTCATCTATATGCCTCTGACCTTCTTAATTTCAAACAAGATTATTTTAAATACTATATGAAAGACAAAAATAGTTGGTATTAGGGTACTAACATATATATATATATATATATATTTTTAACCCTTTGATGAAATTTAACAGAAATTTTCTGTAAAAATGTACAGAGGACACAGGCCCGGAAAAATAAATATATAACCACCCAAGTCATATCAATTATCAACATACATACCAGTGCAAAAACTTACAAATATAAATCTTACTAATTGCTTTAAATTTGACAAAGTCCCATAACTCTTGCAAAAAAAATCGAAATTACACGAAAAAATATGCAGATCGTGAGGCCATCATATCAAATACCTCTACGAAGTTTGAAGCGAATTGGCAAAATTGTTGTCAAGTTAGAGCATGACATACATATGACATTTACATGATATATGAAACAGACGGACAGATGGACGGACGGACAATCGGACATTGGTATACCATAATACGACCGTCATTAGACGGGTGTATAAAATATAACAGAAACAGACGGACAGACGAACGGACGGGCAATCGGACATTGGTATACCATAATACGTCCGTCATTCATGTCATTAGAAGGGTTTATAAAACGTAACACGACAAAAGGTCAATCATTCATCTTACAATTAAGAAGGCAAACAGAAATAGAGACCTAATTAAAACTAATCATCCGATAAAGATAATTCTGGTTTATTTACGCGCTCAATGAAAAATAGTCATACTTTACTCCGGTAGTTAAAGATTCCCAATTTGACACATATTCTTTTGGCCTTGTATTCCTTAAAACCCTC
The DNA here is from genome assembly GCA_002080025.1 of Modiolus philippinarum. NCBI lineage: Eukaryota > Metazoa > Mollusca > Bivalvia > Mytilida > Modiolidae > Modiolus > Modiolus philippinarum. The sequence continues at coordinate 16,491 of MJUU01000568.1, read as the reverse complement.
AAGTTGTAAAAGCTTCGGCAAACCTCAAAGAAATTACGTCCCTGTTCCTGCAGTAATACGATGTTCTTTTGTACGTAACACTATCTACACTGTCTCGTTATCAGGCTGTCAAGTCTCCTATATTTTCCTATTTTTGAATGGCCTCCTATATCCTGTAAGTTCTATGATTTGTGGTCATGTGCAAACTAGCTTAGAACCTATTATATTCAGCTACATTTTTATTGCAGCTTTTCCGTGGAGTAGCAGATTGTTTGTACCATATGTTATACATTGTAGTTGTTACTTTTGATAGCATATATATATATATATATATATATATATATATATATATATATTGGACTATAATTCCAAATATTTCGGCTCTCAGGTTCCACGCCATGTAGAGGTTGCCATAAGTAATCTGCTCTGCTATTTATTGGATTTGCATTAAGATTGCCATAACTTAAAT
>MJUU01000568.1:1028-15367 GCA_002080025.1 Modiolus philippinarum | reverse complement strand
GCCCAATCCATTGACATGATGCTGAAAGCTTATATCAAGAGGAATCAAAAGAAAAAAATCCCATCGAAATGCGATGAAAAATAAAAATTTAAGGTAAACTGTAAATTTACGATTTTGGTCCCCTTCGGCCCCTCATAGCTCAGGAACGGCAAGAGCTACTTCAAATCCCTTGAAATACTACTGAAAGCTTACATCTAGTAGAATCCAAAGAAAAAAATCCCATCGAAATCCGACGAAAAATAAATTTTTTAGGTTATCTGTAAATTTACGATTTTGGCCCCCTTCGGCCCCTCATAGCTGGGTAAGGAAACAAGTTACCAAAAATCTAATAGTAGAGCGCTACGATAATTTTTCATTCGGAATCCTTTGGAAAAAATTGCATCAAAATCGGACTAAAAATAAGAAAATGAAATTTTTTAAATTCGTCCCTTTTGGGCCCCATTTATCTCGTGAACGGTACATGCCACGTGAAATCCGTTGGCATACTCCAGATTGGAAATTTTCTAGGGGGTTTACTGAAAGAAACCCCATCAAAATCCGATAAACTAGAATAACTGTGAGCAAGCTCACAAAACATACCCCCGCTCCCCCATTTGATTCCAGATGTAAAAAATTCACAAAAAAAAATTCAAGTAAAATCAAATTTTTAAATAGCTGGTGCACAATGGCAATATGTAATGAATATTCTGTGAAAGTTTCATTGAATTCCACCAAGTGGTCTAGAAGGAGTTTTCGCCACAAAGTATGTACCCTATGGCGGACGGACGAACGAACGGACGGAAGGACGGACGGACGGACGAACGGACGGACAGACACCATGATCACTATATACCGCCCGCTAAAGCGGGGGTATAATAATAAAGATTCTACAGTCAAATATGTGAAAACAACCAATTTAACCCCTTTTGGCCCCTTTTTCTAAAACGGGCGGGGCCAGGAACATAAAATTATAGCCTGGGCTAAAGCATGTGCCAAGAAACATCATACTAAAATTTGAAAATGATCTGTTCACTGGAACCAAAGTTATGCTGTCCACAGACACAAAAATACCCAATTTTACCCCTTTTTGGCCCCTTTTTCTGAAATGGGTGGGGCCATAAACCCGAAATTAAAACCCGGGATAGCCGCTATGCCAAGACACCACATACTGAAATTTGAAGATGATCCGTCCACTAGAAACAAAGTTATGCTGACCACAGACGCTGACGCCGACGCCGATGACTGCGCCATAACATAATACGAAAAATGAAACTGAAAGAACTAAATATACGGACATAAACATGAAATCACAAGAGACTACTAACAGTTAACAGACATGCTAGCTCCAAACCCATTACCAACTGACAAAGTAAGTTATGTACCCTCAGTATACAGCTTCCACCAAGATCCCTTCCTGTGAGGAGTTTAGCATAATGATTTCATGCATATACCGGATAACATAACCCGTGTCCACGCAATACAGATTTTAGAAATTTAGAATGTGTTTAGTTAAAATGCAAAGACCCTATCACAAAATCAATGTTAATACCAAAGAAGGCCATACGTGATGACTTAACGACAATACCGTAATAATGAATTAGACGATTTAAAGGTTTTATAAGTTTGTTAGGCGAGTTTAAGTATTTTTTACTCTTATGTAAAACATTACCGTAAAATAAGGGATGTGAAATACCAGCCTTGATTAGATGTTTACAGGTTGCATTGTATTTATGAACTAAGATAAAATTTAGTAAAGGTTTTAACTAGTTTATGATAACGAAAACCCTGATGTAATAGTTTTTCAGTTATGAAAAGATTCCGTTCATTAAAATCGCAAACGTTATTACATACTCGAGCAAATCGAACAAGTTGAGATGTAAACACCATATGATGGCGCTAATAGAACATCGCCATTCAGAAATGGATAATTAACTATAGAAAAAGAAAAATCGTCCCTTTTATCATAAATTTTAGTATCTAATTTACCATTCGTTATATCAAAATTGATGTCTAAGAACGGACAGTGATGATTATTAGAATTGGCTTTATTCAAAGTAAGTTCTTTAGGGTAGATGTCCTTATAATACGTATTGAAGTCGTCATTATTTAAAGTTAAAATATCATCCAAATATCGGAAAGTGTTGTTACACTTTTCAATTAAATGCTGCTTAGATTGGTCTTTGCTGATGTTTGTCATAAACTGAGATTCGTAGCAGTACAAAAAGAGATCCACTATAAGTGATGCACAATTGGGGACTTTTAAATTTTATTTCTTGAATTGTTAGTGTAAAACTTAAATTCCATTTAACTTAAATTGTCATGAGTAGTGTATCGGGTCACCCTAGAACACCTGTTCTCCCATAGGGCTAATGTTAAAATCCCTTAATTACCCCCGATTATGCAAATGAGCTAATTAACCACGCCCATTTTCCTTATATGGTCATCCATGACCCCTACTTCCAAGCGTCAAGAACGTAGAGCACCGTGAGCGTAGCGAAATGGTGTGAGAGTGGTGTGACGATTGGAATGGGGCAACCGGGTTTAGTATTCTAACCCAAACCTCTTTCTATTGTTTTATTCTATTTTTATGCCTTCTCTCGTGTTGCTTGAATAACCATTGCGAATAGAAGTTTTATTCTTTGTGTATGTACTTTATCCCAACTTAATTACTCTGATATTTTTTTGTCCAATACTTCAATCTTTTCTATGTATTTTCTGTACTTGTGTTTAACATATAACCTTAACAAACCGTTGCATTGGTATCGATTTATTTTTTGTGATACCCTTTTACCCACTGTCTTTTGTCTCAGTTATCTCCCTTTGTTTTGTCTACTCTCGAGTCCATGTTTTATCTTGACCTAACATTACCACAGCTTTTGCACCTGTTTATTGTTTTAACCTGTTCTGTATTTTTTGTTTTTGTTTTTTTTTCCTTTTATTGTTTCCCATATCTATATACTTGTCTTTCAATTCGGCAATAAATAACCAACTAATATACATATATACATATTTTATTTTCCCCCGTCATGAAGCAGTAATGGGTTAAGGAATGGGGACTGGGAGGTTCCTAAAAATAATAATAATGAAAAAAAAATTAAAAAAAATTATTGTGATGTCTTTTCTTTCTTCCTCCTCTCCCTTTAAGGCCCTCCTCTTCTCTCAAATTCCCGAGATGAGCACGCGAGCAGCACGAGCAGCGAAATGAGCACACGAGCAGTGAAAACGAGCAGCGTGAGCTTGCCTTTTAACAGCGAATTTATAGCTTTTCCCACCACAAGACACTTGTCACCACCACCACATACCGCTGAATTTCCTAGATGAGCACGCGAGCAGCACGAGCAGCGAAATGAGCATCCAAGCAGTGAAAACGAGCACGTGAACATACCCTTAAACAGCGAATTTGTCGCTTTTCCCACCACAAGCTCCTACAGCGATTGGTGAAGGTTTCAAGTCTCCATCTTTTACCGTTTTTGAGATATAGGGGGACAAAATTCGGGAATGGCCCAAAATACAATTTTTTCTAAGTCAAGTACTATAGCAATGCTATATATGTTTTCTGGGTAACTTTGACCATCTAAATCGAATGGTGGTATTTGTGAGGTCGTATCTCTAATATTTGGGGTGCTACGAGGGGTCCAAAATTTTGACAAGGGGGTGAATTCTAGTATATATTCAAAAGGGGCACTCTGCGTTTATCCAGGCTTGTGACTGGCTATCTTAAAGGATAGGCCGCATTACCCCATCCCCCCTTTTCTTCTGTGACTTTACATTGAGTCGTTGCTGTCTTCGATTGGTGGTGGTTCGAATCCGTCCAATACGTCATCTAACAGATATTTTCTTTTCCTCACTGCATATTGCCAAGATTCCCTGGTTTCGTAGTCATCTCTTAAACGTTTGGCTGTATCTCTGATTTTTTTGTGAATTGGATCTTTGTTGAAATCCTGCATCCAGAACATCGTTTCCAGGTATTGATTTCTCACATGGTTTCTAAAAAGTTTATTCATGTCTTCATATGCGGCTAAACGAGCCTTTTCGGAGTCGTGTCCTTCTTCCATCAACTCTTCTACTTTCTTGGTGTATTCTAGTTCGAGTTTGTCAAATGTTTGATTCACTATCACCTTCCATGGAGACTCTTGGTCATCTTCATCGTCAGTGCTTTCGTCCGTGGACTCTTCTGACGTTTTCGGGTCGTTACTTTCTTCGTTGCTATATGCAGATTCGTCAGAGTTATTGCTTTCATCTGATACGTTGGACTCTGTCTCCGATTCAATTGGCGAAGTATCTTCCATGTCGTGTTTCTGATTCTTGTGGCGAACAAGATTGAAGTGACGATTGGTCGTGTATTCACAAAGGTCGCAGTGATACATTATAGACGTCTTCTTCTCTCTCGAGTCGAAGTACGAATGACGACATTTGACAGAACAAAGCTTTAAATACGGTCAGATTGGGAATGTCGCTGCTCGCGTGCTCGTTTCACTGCTCGTGCTGCTCGCGTGCTCATCTCCGTAAAATTGCTGCTGCTGCTGCTGGGTGGTGTGGGATATTGCTGCTGCTACAGTCGTTATGCGGTGGAAAGAGCGACAAATTGGCTGTTTATGTTTTCAGTGCTCGCGTGCTCATTTCGCTGCTCGTGCTACTCGCGTGCTCATCTCGGGAATTTAGCGGTTAGTGGTGGTGGTGACAAGTGCCTTGTGGTGGGAAAAGCGACAAATTCGCTGTTTAAGGGTATGTTCACGTGCTCGTTTTCACTGCTCGGGTGCTCATTTCGCTGCTCGCGTGCTAATCTAGGAAATTCAGCGGTATGTGGTGGTGGTGACAAGTGTCTTGTGGTGGGAAAAGCTATAAAATTCGCTGTTAAAAGGCAAGCTCATGCTGCTCGTTTTCACTGCTCGTGCTGCTCGCGTGCTCATCTCGGGAATTTGAGAGGAGAGGAGGGCCTTAAAGGGAGAGGAGGAAGAAAGAAAAGACATCACAATAATTTTTAAAATTAAAAAATTTTTTTTTTTCATTATATTTATTTTTAGGAACCTCCCAGTCGCCATTCCCTAACCATTACTGCTTCATGACGGGGGGAAATAAAATATGTATATATGTATATTAGTTGGTTATTTAATGCCGAATTGAAAGACAAGTATATAGATATGGGAAACAATAAAAGGAAAAAAAACAAAAAAAATACAGAACAGGTTAAAACAATAAACAGGTGCAAAAGCTGGGGTAACGTTAGGTCAAGATAAAACATGGACTCGAGAGTAGACAAAACAAAGGGAGATAACTGAGACAAAAGACAGTGGGTAAAAGGGTACCACAAAAAATAAATCGATACCAATGCAACGGTTGGTTAAGGTTATATGTTAATCACAAGTACAGAAAATACATAGAAAAGATTGAAGCTTCGCAATGGTTATTCAAGCAACACGAGAGAAGGCATAAAAATAGAATAAAACAATAGGTTTGGGTTAGAATACTGAACCCGGTTGCCCCATCCCAATCGTCACACCACTCTCACACCATTTCGCTACGCTCACGGTGCTCTACGTTCTTGACGCTTGGCAGTAGGGGTCACGGATGACCATATAAGGAAAATGGGCGTGGTTAATGAGCTCATTTGCATAATCGGGGGTAATTTAGGGATTTTAACATTAGCCCTATGGGAGAACAGGTGTTCTAGGGTGACCCGATACAATTCTGTCATGTTTGTAATAGAAATGTAATATGAATAAAATGGAGTGAGAAAATGACTGGCTGTGATGGGAGGAGGAGGCCATATAATGAACCACAAATACTTATTTTTAGGATACATAACACTTAAAAATTGTTCTGTTTTATGTCAATTTTCAATAGCAAACTATTAGGAGCTTGTAAAATAACCTGAAATTGGAATCAATCAACAAAAAGGTGATTTTTTTTTATTCAGATGAGATTATTTATAGGTTTTTGTTAAGAATTGGCATTTAAGACCAAAATAATTTTGAAGGTTCAAATGTTATTTGTGATTCAATTGTTCATATTAACATGAATTATACACATATTTGTATACATTTCATGCAAAAATGCTATTGAAACTAGTGGAATTTAAGGTTTATTGTTCCTATATTTTCCTATATTTAGATGCTGTCTTTCCTATTTTTAAAAAAAAATCCTATATAGGATTTGCAAAAAGTCACTTGACAGCCTGCGTTATGGAGATGGGTATTGACATCTACAAATACACTACCTTTACCCCGAAAACCATAATGATAATATTTATTACAGCCTCTCAAAAGTAAGTACTGTTGACATGGACAATGGCTGATATTGCTAGTCCAATAACACTGTGTAAAAGGGTCTGATTTTCAACCGTGTTAATAAAACTATGTTCAATCAAAGTCCCAAAGGGACTGGTGGATTAGTGTCTATGATGGCAATGATCAGTATCTAATCTATTGAAATTTTATGTACACTGTCCAATAGTGTCCATGTATGATATGAATAATTGCCTGTCTATGTCGTGCATAATTACTCATTTTTTACTATGGGTCTAATTATAATGATGATATCAAAACCAAGAAAGGTACAAAAACCATGTTTTTCTCATCAAGAAAATTAACATGCCTTTCTGACAGTCAGCAATTATTTACTGGGGGCCATCTTCATTTGATCACACCAGCCAATCAATGGCAATCAAACCATTAGAGACAAATATTCAAAGGATTTTGATTTTATACCAGAATCCTATTATGGGTTCCCTGCTGTACACTCAACATAGACTAAACAATGACAGCACCATCTTGCTCAAGTACAGTTTGAAATTTAATTCTAAAGAAGAGACCTGAATGAAAGGTTTGTGAATGTTGACAAGACGCAAATCTGACAAGACATGAGCAGCAATACCCTGCTCTTTATCAAGAAACACACGAAGACATGAAAATGATGATCTGTACCAAGTTCTTTGTGCAACAATGCATCTCAATTCGCGCTATGATATACATTCTCATGCAATTGAAAAATGACTGTTATGCATTGTGAATACTCAAATGACATTATCTCAATTTTTGTTTGACCAAACTCTGATCAACGGCAATTAACACGCAACAACCCGGACTGAACATTGTTGGACGAACGGCAATCAACAGATCAACACCATTGCCTGATCCTATTTCGAATTTAGTCAATTCCAACCCCGATTGTTGCAAAATATCGTCTGTTTCGGAATATGCACCTTGACAACTGTTTCCAGGTAATACTTTGTATTTACCGATGTACGACTTCTTCAGTATTTTGTTTTGAGTCGGCCATTGTAGATGTATACCGAACGCGGACCTCGGAGAAGACACATAATGGCAATCGCAACAAGTATAATGGAACAGCCAATGTGGAACAGCCGTACTTTTCCATTCATTGATAACTAGAAATGTAAACAAACATTACGTCTTCCGTAGATTGTAAATAATGGACTGTTGTTCTCGACGGGTACTGAATTTGATTTTTTATTTCCAATGCGTTGTTCTTTTATGATTTATTTCAAAACAGCCACATCGTTTTATTGACGGTTCAGGGAAGTACGTTTACGCCATTCATCATGTTCATACTGTACAAATGTAAATACATGCATCGGTCTTCCATATTCATACATCTACACACAAAATTTTATCAATGGGAAATTCATTCGGTGATTAATTAACGAATTCGGGCACCATTTAAGTGTTGAAAAGTTCGGGCAATCAAATTAATGTTCAATGAAAATAGACTATTGAGTGTCAGAGTTTTTATGAGATCAGAAAGATGTGTACGAGGTTTCCTGAAAAGGATTCTTTTAGCATGGGTATGATCACTAATGTTTGATTGCGTGAGGTTGGTCACCCAGGGTGGTAACATAGGATAGAATCTATCCTTTGGATAGACACTAATCCAATAAAAACTATGTTCAATGCTACTACTGCATCCTAGTCTCTTTCGAACTATCGTAGCGGCTTCGGTCATAATCATCTTTGAAGAGGCTGGCACAGGGTTATGTTCGTGCAGCGTGTTTGCCGTTTTTATTTCACGTGTTGCCGTGTTGGAGGGTCGTTGTTTGCCGTGTTTCGTGCAAAACGAAAAAAAAATGCATCGTGCAAGCCAATTTCTACTTTTTCGTTCCTGGTATTGTGACATTTTATTTCTCGTACGCTCGTGCACGGTAACCCCTGTGCGACCCTCTTTGAATGGTTTCCTATATACATCTGTACAGGAGTCCAACATAAAAGTATCTTCCCATCTTGTGGCCACCTTTTGCCGGACAAAATTTTGTAATATGTCTATACGCTATACGCAACTATTGGTCACCAAGCTTGGCTCTACTTAGCCTCATGATCTTCACAGTGTTTCGATAGTGTAAATTTGCCACTCACCGGTTGGCAGTCAGATAAGGGGCACATATGTTTTACACATTTTTAAAGGAAGCATATAAGAACAACTGTGATACATTTTATATGAATGTACGGAGCGTCAATCGTAGATTTCACGGTAAAAAACGCAGTTAACAGGCGACGCGCAAAAATGTACTTAAGGTGTCTCAGAGGTATTATTCCGCCATTTTTGTCTTATACTTGTTTATTTAGGCTTTATTCATTAAGACATTTAACAAAATAGTTATTTAAATGGTAAAGATAGTTCCAAAGTATTTTAAATTTTTATTCCTTATTTCTTTTACATTTCCATTAGCATGATTAGAAAAACGTGAACTTAAACACATGAGCTTTAAATCTGTTTCTGGATTTCCAGAACTAAGAAATTATGCAAGGGATATAATTTGATAAACGACTTTACCGCAGATATCACTAGAACAAATATCATTGCGAAATCTCTCTTATTTCAACGGTGATCCCTTTTTTAAAATTTTTTATATGCTAACTTTATAATGATTTCAAAACACATGCAAAGTATGAACAAAATCTATAATAGATTTTTAAAACTATCCCCACATATAGTCATTTTCCATATCATTTCTATGTAAAAACTTAAAATGTTCAATTTCATTTTTTGCGCTTAAATGCGCGGTGACCCCCAAATCTTATTTTATTGAAAAATAATACAATTATGTGTCTACACAGAAATTTTTTTTTAAAAATCTATAAAGAGGAAAATAATACCCTTAGGGCCAATCCCGCTTCCCGATTAAACAAATCGAGACGCACTATACTTGAACTGATTTTATCTAAAACTCTTACTTTCTTTGTTTACATCGTTGACAACCTTGTCAAAATTGCATTTAGATATTGTCCCATTTTCTAGATTTTCAATTACAACATCTGCGGACATATGACAAACGGTGCCGTCAAGGGACACATTCATATCCTCATTTTTCACTTCTGGTTCATTAATGTTGTTGTCAGACGGTGTATCCATATCATTACAGCTAGGTATTGGAATTTCTTGCTTTTCCTGCTTTACTTCGCTGGTATCTAATACAGCATCACTGATGGATAATGCTTCCACTGAAGCATCCATTTCTCTAAGTCGATCGGTCTACATGTAGTTACTACTATAATTCCTACAATTTAAAAGATTTCCAATGACTTGTTATACAAGGTATTGTTTTCACTGCATTTTTCAGAAAGAGAAATAAATTTGAGATTTGGAATTTATGTCAAGCATTTATTGTCCCTACAAGATCTCTAAAATGAAATTGCGGGCTTTAAAATAACAATGTAAAGAAGTTACTGTCAATTTATTTCCAGCATATGCGCATTTCGACAACTTATGTCTCATCAGTGCAGATCAAACCAAAACATTTGGAAGTACATTGACCGAAAAACATGTTAAAGCTGATAGAGAACAAAAAACCAAAAGAATCTAAAAAGAAAAGCCAATATTTAGCTAAGGACAGAGCTATGCATGAGGGAGATACTCCTTGGTTTTAAACAAACTTTTGCAAAAATTAGATATTGCAAGTTTCATTACAATCGGTTTTCGGGTCAGCACCGAAGTACTGGCCACTGGGTTGGTGAATATCCTCGGGGATTATCAGTCCACAAACAGAGACATCGGCCCAGTGGTAATAAATAACAAAATACCGAAGTTACTGTCAATTTAATTTCTGCATATGCACATTTCAACAACTTATGTCTTATCAGTGCAGTTGGAAGTCCATGAACCGAAAAACATGTTAAAGCTGATGGAGAACAAATAACAAAAATATTCTAAATCTCGCCGATATTCAGCTAAGGACAGAGATATTCATGGGGGAGATACTCCTTAGTTTTAAACATTTTTTTTTTTTGCAAAATTTTGATATTTCAAGTTTCAAAAAATGACCTCAAATTTATCACTGGAGCATAATGATAAGTTAAGCAGCTATCTAAACAGAAATCATTTTGGCAGAAATGAGTACAGGAGTTTTAGAAAGAGCACATTTAATTCTTAGGGAGGAATTATGAGGGAGGAATTCGAAAAAAAAATCCAGGATAGGAAATTTTATGAAAAAATAAAGGGCTACGCCAAGCTTAGCATGATACGACCGCAGCATGTCGAATACTGAAATTTGAACAAGTGTAATTCAAAATGAATGAGGACACAGTAAAGAACTTGATACAGTAATTAAATGGACACAATAGACGAGTTTCCAATTGGTGAATTTTCCCGGAAAATTTTGACGTCACAATATAGATTTTTGGACGTCACAATGTTATGTGACGCAATTTACTCTGATTGACCTCAGGTCAATCGGGGAAATTTATTCATAAAACGAAATTGGAAACTCGTCTATAAAGAGCTTGAATCAGTTGCAATTTTGGCCCCTTTGGTCCCTTTAGCTCGGAAACGGTAAAAGCTATGCCAAATTTGTTGACATACTACTGAAAGCTTATATCAAGAAGAATCAAAAGAAAACTAGAGGCTCTCAAGAACATGTATAGCTCACCTGGTCCATGACTGGCATAAACTGCAGCCCAAATTAACCTAATGTTAAAGTGTCTCATTTTCTAGAAGTTTCCAAGGAGAAAATCTTTGAACGTGTTTTCCCCCATAGGGTCCAATATTAAACAATGGTCCCCGCTGGCGACCATCTTGGATGAGGTGCAGACTTGTCAGACATAATTTTTAAGAAGACCATTAAAGTCCTATTGTGAAAAAGTTTGATTCCAACTGACCAAGTAGTTTCAGAGAAGAATGTCTTTGAATGTGTTTTTTCCATAGGATCCAATGTAAAACTATGTCCCCCGCTGGCAGCCATCTTGGAATACATGCTGACTTACCAGACACATTCTTCGATAGATACCGACTATGGACAGTTGTCACCAAGTATGGTTCCAATCGGACAAGTAGATTCAGCAGTTTCCCCGGTAAGGAGTATGTACGATAAGAGGCATATTTGGCCCCCAGTTTTCCTTTAAACTTTACTTGGTATATTACAGTTGATATATTGCTTAAATCAAAACTTACGTAAATTGGTGCAATAACGTCATCAAATCCTGATAGTGACGTCACAAATATCATGCTTCTTCTAGATCTAACGAAAATCAACAAATTTTCGTCAATTTTTGGTCACATTTCGGCACAGACAACACAGAGCGCATGCTTGTGCCAATGGGATTTTTGAATATGTTGAAAGTATATGAAATTGCCACCTTTTCATGCAAAAATCTCATTGGCACAGGCATGCGCTCTATGTTTCCTGTACTGAAATATGTAAGGATTTTGGTCATTTTAGTCCATTTTTGTGAAAATGCTTATAATTGTCGGATTTTGGAGTTAATTTTTTTCTACAAACAAAAAAGATTTTTCCCAAACCAGTCAAAGTTTATTAAATACTGATATTGAATTGTATTTTGAGACATAATTTTATGGAATATAAGGGTCTTCATTTTAGGGGCCATATATACATGTACCCCTTACCGTACATACTCCTTTAAAGCCCCACTATCCAATACATTGAAAAAAAAATTGGGCAGGGGTTCCCCTTATAATTCGAGATAATGCATATTGCTGAAATCAAAACATTCCAAGTCCCCCTTTCAATAAAAAAATTTTGGCAGGGGTTCTCCTTTATAATCTAGTTTAAACATATTTCTTATACTGTGAAGCAATACGACAATCAAGCTTACATTGTAAGTTATACAGTTGACCTTCAGTGTCTCAAACTTTGGTAGCTGGAAGACCACCAATATCTTGAACTGTATTTAAAAGTCTGATCATGTTTTACTATATTTCTTTGTTTATCTTTTTATACCCCCGCTCCGAAGGAGAGGGGTATACTGTTTTACCTCTGTCCGTCCATCCGTCCGTCCGTCCATCCGTCCGTCCGTCACACATACTTTCGTCGCATTTTTCTCAGCAACTACACATGACAGCCACTTGATATTTGGTATGGTGCATCAATATGAGGTCCTTTACTGCGCCTCCCCTTTTCAGCCATATTGAATCACGACTTCCTGTTTACTGACTTTGTGACTTTTTTACTTTCATTTTCAAAATCCTGACTTTTTCGTCGCATTTTTCTTAGCAACTACACATGACAGGCACTTGATATATTGTATGGTGCATCAGTATGGGGTCCTATACTGCTCCTCCTCTTTTTGGCCATATCGAATAACCACTTCCTGTTTACCTACTTTGTGACTTTTTACTTTCATTTTCAAAATCATGACTTTTTGTCACATTTTTCTCAGCAACTACACATGACAGCCACTTGATATTTTGTATGGTGCATCAGTAGGAGGTCCTATACTGCGCCTTCCCTTTTCAGCCATATCGATTCACAACTTCCTGTTTACCGACTTTGAGACTTTTTTACTTTCATTTTCAAAATCCTGACTTTTCGTCGCATTTTTCTCAGCAACTACACATGACAGTCACTTGATATTTGGTATGGTGCATCAGTATGGGGTCCTATACTGCGCCTCCCCTTTTCGGCCATATCGAATCACTACTTCCTGTTTACCGACTTGGTGATTTTTTTACTTTCATTTTCAAAATTTTGACTTTTATTGCATTTTTCTCATCAACTACACATGACAGCCACTTCATATTTGTTATAGTGCATCAATATGGGGTTCTATACTGAGCCTCCCCTTTTCGGCAATATTGAATCACCACTTCCTGTTTACCGACTTTGTGCCTTTAAACTGTCATTTTCCAAATTGCGACTTTTTCATTGCATTTTTCTCAACAACTACACATGACAGCTACTTGATATTTGGCATGGAGCTTCAGCTTAATGTTCTTTACTGCATCTCCCTTTTTCAGCCATATTTCTATTCTACTTTCTGTTTACCCACTTCATGATTTTTTTACTTTCACTTTCCATGATGGACTTTTCGTCACACTTTTCTTGGCAACTACACATCCCAGCCTTTTGATATTTCGCATTCAGCTTCAGTATTGTTTAGTTTATTGCGTCTCCCCTTTTTGGTTATATAGCAGGGCTACTTCCTGTTTACCAACGTTGTGCGTTTTTTACCCAAATTTTCAAAATGTAACTTTTTTGTCATACTTTTCTCAGCAACCACATATCACAGCCTCTTGATATTTAGCATGGAGCTTCAGCATGGGGTACTATACTGCGTCTCCCCTTTTAAGGCATATTGAAATACTTTACTGACTAACTGCATTTCTATTGTCCCGCATCATTTGCATCTTATTTTTCTATGCAACTGTGTAAATGCTTGTATTGTGTCCACACTTGTACTGTGTCCACACAAACTTACTTTTGCACTTGCCATATAGTTTCAGGGTTCAGTGAGCGGGGGTATAACCGGCTGCCATTCTGCGACAGCTATTGTTTGACAAAAAACATTCTTGCTAAGGACCACTTTCGACACAAGTTTTGAAGTCAAAACATAATTTTATAAATGGCAGGCAATGACAATTTTCAACATCTGTTTTGGAGTCACAACATCAATATCTATTTGGAAACCAAATTTCATTGAAATTGGACAATGTTGGATTTTCCCGCCTTTTTTGGTGGTCATTTTGAAAATGGTGTTCAACGAACAATTTTCAACATCAGTTTTTGAAGTCGCAACATCAATATCTATTTGGAAACCAAATTTCATTGAAATCGGACAATGTTGAATTTTCCCGCCTTTTTGGTGGCCACTTTGAAAATGGCATTCAACGAACAATTTTTAACATCAGTTTTGAAGTTGCGACATCAATACCTATTTGGAAACCAAATTTCATTGAAATCAGACAACGTTGAAATTTCCCACCTTTTTTGGCAGCCATTTTGAAAATGGCATTCAACGAAAAATTTTTAACATCAGTTTTGAAGTTGCGACATCAATACCTATTTGGAAATCAAATTTCATTGAAATCAAACAACGTTGAAATTTCCCGCCTTTCTTGGCGGCCATTTTGAAAATGGCCGTCAACAAACAATTTTCAACACTGGTTTTGAAGTC
>MJUU01000564.1:0-10431 GCA_002080025.1 Modiolus philippinarum | reverse complement strand
AGATCAAAACATGATCATTCAGACAGTGAATCAAGTTCTGGTAGCTCGAATAGTTCTGACAGTGAATCAGAAAGTTCGGAATCGGAAAATGAAAGTTCGTCACGGTCAAACAATGGAAAGAGAACCGCAAGAAGTGTATTTTCGGAAACGACATCCAACATTACATACTCGAGGTTTAATCCCGAGATTTCCAGTAAGAAATCAAGGAGGATTCTTTCCGATGATCAATTCAAATATTGTAAAAAGTATTTTACAAATTTTGTGAAAGACGACGTAATTCAGAACAACATTTTGGAAACGGCACCGATCCCAGACGATCCACTATTTTCAGTAAAATCAATGGACGAGTTCGTAATGCCTACTCTAAATAAAGTCGGAGCAGAGTTCGACAGGGGGGCAGAAAGGGGGATCCAGTCGATCCAAAAAAGAATTTTAAGAACAATGGGCCCAGTTAGTAAACTGTGGCAACTTCTCGATAATAATAATTATGATTTTAACTGAAGGTCATCACTGTCTCAAAGTAGCGACTGTTCACTTTTCAGTACATAGTTGAGTGTTATGGAGCATCAGTAAAAATATGAGAAATATTATTGTGCATGTTCCTTGTTTAAAACCGAAAAGAAAGATTCTGTACCTTCATCCATGTAGCACATTCTACACTCTGTGATTCTGTTAACTGCAGTGGTTATAACTATTAATCACCTTACATGGATCCTCACTCTGATTCGTGTAAAAGTTCTTTGGTTTTAATTTACTGTGCTGCAATAAAAAAGAATGGGCATGTGTTTTCCCTAACCTGTTGATTTCACATTTCTAAATTTGAGTTCAATAATTTGGATTTTGTATTGATTAATTAATTTAGTGTTTTGTATTGTCCTAATTGGCATTAAGTTTGATAATTTTTTTTTTTTTTTTTTTTTTTTTTTTTTTTGAAGCAGTGAAATAGTTGCGCATTACAAATTTCATCAAGTTTTTGTCTGCACTGATGAGACATTAGTTGTCAAAATGGCTATATTCAGAAAGTAAACTTTTGTATTTTGTCATTCTTTTGTATAAATAAGGTTTGAAATTAATATTTATGTTAAAATTCTTGAAATTGCTATATCGCAACATATAGAACTCCTTCAAAATGATAAAAATAAGCAAAATTTACAAAAAAGCTGAATTGTTTTGGTCATCTTTGAAAGATCGAGTTTCACCCGCAGGCTTAAAATCTTTCTCATGTTGAAATACATGAAATTTATATATATCTTTATTCTGGTAACTTTTGTAAATACAATGGTATACAGACATGCACAAAACATACAATATTAGCATAAATAAACAAAACAAAACAATACTATTTACACAATACAGAGAGACATAATCCGGTTTATCAGCCGTGAGGACACACACATTTGTTTATATATCTTAAAAAATTACAGAGTTTCGTCAATTTTGACTTAATTTTCATCAGGTCTCTTAATTTAAGAATATTTGGAAAAGATAAGTACTTTTTATCAACGAATTGTTGTCTTTTGCATTTGAAAAAATTGCATTTTAAAATGTAATGAAATTCGTCTCCAAGATCTTGAGAACTGCATAACTCACATATCCTATTTTCTCTTGGAATATTTTTCCATCTCCCACATTCAATGGAGAGTTTGTGATTTGTTGTTCTGAATTTGCATAACGTTATCATATCTTTATAATCCAAAA
Source organism: Modiolus philippinarum (assembly GCA_002080025.1). Classification (NCBI taxonomy): domain Eukaryota; kingdom Metazoa; phylum Mollusca; class Bivalvia; order Mytilida; family Modiolidae; genus Modiolus; species Modiolus philippinarum. The sequence continues at coordinate 8,733 of MJUU01000564.1, read as the reverse complement.
TATCAAAATACTTTTCAAATTCAAATTTTTCTTTAAAAAGACGATAATTCAAAGTTTTGGCACTGTTCTGTATATCAGATAGCCAGGTTTGTACAAATTGATCTTGGAGCGATTGTTTAACTGATTTTTTAAGCCAAATTAAAAAAATTTTGATTTATCCAAACATATGATAAACCGGTTTCATTCAAGATAGATTCTACATATTTTAGCCAACTGAAATTTGAGGTAGGTTCATTCGACAAGGTGTGCATGAGTTTAAAGGCAACTTTTGATAACTTTGTGTCCTTCCCAGTCACTAATTTTGACCAAAAAGAAATCATACTAACTTTTATATCAATAGATATCGGAAATTTGCTCAACTCTCCATAAATTACACAGTTTGGAGTTGAGCTTTTCAAATGAAGCAGTAATTTACAAGATTTTAACTGTACTCGTTCTAGTATATCATTATTGCCGAACCCCCAGATTTTACATCCATAGAGAAGAATAGGTTTAACCATTTTATCAAATAAGTCTTAATTTGCAGCTGATAGATAAATTATGTTTTCTTCCTTTCCTGATTACCTCATACATGGCTTTAGTAGCTTTATCTGAAAGATGCTTCTTACATGTTTTGAAATTTTTAGTTCTAGAAAAATATACCCCAAGATAATTAAAATCTTTAACCATTTCAATTTCATTATTTAAATGATTAAAATGTAGGTTTGTAGGCTATCAACCTTTACAAAATATCATAATTTTTGTCTTTTCAACATTTACTTTCATTTTCCAAGTACTACAGTATTTAGAGAATTTATTGAGTGACATTTGAAGATCACTTGCCGTTTCTGCCATTAACACGGTGTCGTCAGCATATAGAATAGCAAAAAGCTTTAAATATAAATCTAATTTATGTTCAAATTCTTCCGATATAGATGTTAATCCGGTGACATTTCCTTGTTGAAGAAAATCTTCAAGGTCATTAAGAAATAATGTAAACAGAAAAGGGGATAGGTTTTCACCTTGTCGAACGCCCATTTCTGAAGGAAAAAAATCGGACTTTTCACCATTAAATGATAGACATGATTTTATATTATTATACAAGTTAAAAATAACCTTATACATGGGACCATTTACCGGTATATGATTTAAGAGCATTTTGTACCATAAGGCATCACGCCTTACAGTATCAAAAGCCTTTTCAAAGCCAATGAATGCACAGAATAGCTTTTTCTTTTTTAGTCTTAGAATTTCAAAAAAGGAATGAAGAATAAAAATACAGTCGATAGTTGAATATGCAGCACGAAAGCCACTCTGGTTTTCATTTATTACACAGAATTCATCAGAGAATTTAGTTAATCTATTACAGAGAACGGCTGTGAATGGTTTTCCAAGACAACTACTTATCGTTATTGGGCGGTAGTTCTTCGGATCAAACTTATTTCCCTTATTTTTATAAAAAAAAGGTTTGATAGTTCCAGTCACCCAAGTTTCAGGTACAATGCCAGTGATAAAAATGATATTAAATAATTTCACATAAATATCAATAAAGAAATTACAGCTAGATTTTATGTACTCATTAATGATAAGATCATCAGCACAAGATTTATCATTTTTAAGTTTTTTAATACATTTCAAAATTTCATCTTTTGTTATTTCTATATTTAGGAATTCTCTTTAGGAAAACCTCTTTAACATTTTTCAGTAACGCTACAGACGGTTTCCTTTTGAGATTTCTCTTAAGTTTACGATAGTTTTGCCTTACAAATTTACACTCGTTATTGAACCAAGGTTTATCTCCCTTAACATTATCAAACGGTTTATTAGTTTTGGTAAGTTTAACTTTTCTTGTCCCAAGAGAAGACTCGGCTGATTCAGGAAGGATATTTCCAATTTCGGATACAAACAAATTTATGTCATCAATATTTAGATTGACGGAGTTAACAGATTCTAAATCATTTAGAAGGTTTGATAGTTTGTCATGATTCAGATTTGTTTGAAATTCGTGTGTTTTACAAGTATCCCATTCATGACCCCCATTTATTAATTTTTACAATAGGCTCCTCGGCATTTAAATAATCAATAACTTCTGTATCGTTTCGTCTGCGAAATAAATTTATGACTATTGGAGTATGTACATCAGAACACAAATGGGAGAACTCCTCAATTTTAAAATTATCGATACATTTTAGAAAATCAATGTTTCTTAGAAAATAGTCCACTACACTTGCATTTCTGCAAGTAAATTTACCAAGTATATCACCTTGTAGTCTCCCGTTCATAATGAATAAATTGTTACCTTTACAAAATTCAAGTAAAGGCGTTCCGTAACGGTTTTTACATTTATCCATGCTGTTACGCTTTATCGGTATATCATAAACTTGTAAATTGCATACCTCATTAACACAAATTCCCTCTAAATCATTACTAGTTTCATTTTCATCAATAAATATGTAATCTTTTTCCATTGCAGTTCTCGAATTAAAATCACCGGGAAGTGCCATGTTTTTGTATTTTGCCGTAAAATCTAAATATCTCTTGTTCGATTTCGCTAAACGCATTGGGGGAAGAGTATGTAGTGTACTCTGGTGGGATGTAAACTATTCCTAGTACTACCTCGTCTTCTTTTAAAATTTTTGAAATTTTAAACCAGAGGACAAATTTACAGTTAGTTTCTAAAGGTTCAATATATTCTTCTAAGTTTTCTCTGTAGCCTAAAGCTATACCACCTGACCTTACTTTAGCTATTTTGTGTCGATTTTAAATTTGTATCCTGGAATTTTGATTTCGTCAAGGTCATCTGTTTTTGTTTCAACAAAACAAACAATATTATGCAGTTTTACAAGATTTTCAAATTCTGAATATTTCAATTTATTTTTTAGCCCACAACAATTTAGATATAAAAGGTTTACCGTATTTTCTCGAGTCTCTATAAATGATTCATTTTGAGAAGTGCTCATGTGTATTCAAATCTATCGTACGAGATACATCAGGAACATCAAATAAAAGTATAACTTGTGATACATGAACTCTCATTATCTATCATTAAGTAATCAAACATAAAATTATCATCTTTTCAATCATTTTTGAAAGACAAATCTATGCAATTGTTACCATCAGTTAAATCAATGACAGGAGGATCAAATTTATGAAAATTTTCACCAAGCCTCTTTGGTTTTTTATTTACAATAGATTTTGGTGTATTAACAATGTCAGCTAGTAATACTTGGTTACTTATATCAGCAAAAGGGAAAATTAAACAAGCATCGTCATAAGTATATTTACAAAAAACATTTTTACTTTTAGCAGATGTAGAGAGAGTTTCATTAATATTGTTCACACAATCGTAGTGGTGTGCTCTTCGGCAACCCTATGTCCTGCTGTTCGGAGTTGAGCTCATGCGCATTCGTTTCGAAGACCTTTGATCGTCTGGTGAAGAAGGCATGGCCGAGTTCCTTACGGCTTCTGAAGGCCTGGGGTCTAAACGGAGAATGTCCTCTGTCATATCGCTAGGTGGGATGTACAACTCATTGTCTATATAAAGACGATCACGGATAAGTGTAACCGATTTTCCGTTACGTTTAGCATCCTTCTAGACAGGATACAGCTTTCGACGTTTATCTTCAATTTCCTTAGGAAATTGCTGTTTTATACCATAAGGAGTATTCCGGAGCTTTTTGGCGTTATCCAACACATACTGAAGGTCTGCGTAGTACAGAAAGCGTGCCACAATGGGGCGTCGTCCCCTGTTATAGCGCCCCAAACGATGCACATTGCCAAACTCTATTTTGTAGTCTATGTCAAGCTCTTTAAATAGAAATTCCCTCAAAAGTCCTTCAGTATTTTCATTTCTGACTTTATGAAGACCCGTAAATATTAAATTGTTCTTCAATGAGCGGCACTGAAGATCAACCACCGAGTTTTTCAAGTTTACTAGTTCTTGGTGGCAGTTACATGTTTGGATATTGTCACCATTTATCTCTGAGTCTGTAAGATCTTTTGAAACTCAATACAAATTTATACAAAGGAACCTGCTACCTATGTCGATATATCTAAATTATCTCCTTAAAACGATAATCTATTTCGATTACACGAAATGATCAAATTATTTCGATATAACGAAATATTACTTTGATAAAGCGAATTATTTTTTCGTAAAAACGAAATATTATTTAAAAAAAAACGAAATATTATTTCGTATAAACTAAATACTATTTACAAAAAAGCAAATACTATTTCGAATAAGCGAAATATAAATACTACATATCAGGGAAAGGTCTCTTAGTGAAAATATGTGATTCAATTAACTGGAAAACTCGATGAATCACCGCCATCATAGTAATTATGATTTTAACTGAAAGTCATCATCGTCTCAAAGTAGCAACTGTTGACTTTTCAGTACATACGGATTGTCATGCAGCATCAGTAAAAATATAAGAAATATTATTGTGCGCGTTCCTAATTTAAAACCGAAAAAAGATTCTGTACCTTCGTCCATGAATAGCGCATTCTAAATTTTCTGGTTTAGTTAACTGCATTGGTTATATCTATCATTCACCTTATATTGATCCTCCTTTTTTGTAAAGGTTCTTGTGTACTTAAAAATGTGTATTCCTTAAACCATTGATTCCACATTTCTATATTTGAAATTAACTAAGGTCATATTGTATTGATTTTTTTTGAAGCAGTAAAATAGTTACGTTAAACAAATATCATCAATTTTATTTGCACTGATGAGACATAAGTTGTCGAAATGGTCATATACAGGATGTAAATTTTAAGTAATTTTGGTGTTTTGTGTAAATAAGATTTGAAAGGTATATTTATGTTGAAATTCTTGAATTTTCTATATCGCAACATGTAAAACTGTAAAATATTCAAAAAAGTTGAATTGTTTTTGGTCATTTCTTTTTAAGATTGGGTTAACTCGCAGGCTTGAAATCTTATTATGTTGAAATACATGAAATTCATGTAAAGCAACATATTTAACTGCTTCAAAGGGATATGATGAGGTATAAAATGTTTAAATAAATACTAAATTGTTTAGGTCATTTTTATGAAGATTTGGTTTAAAATGCAGACTGTAAATCATACTTTTCAAGCCTTATTTATACTAAAATTGATGAAATTGGTATAACGCAACATATAATACTGCTCCAAAAGTGTACGATAAAATTAAATGTTTAAAAAGCTCAATTGCTTTGGACATTTATAAAGTTCGAGTTTAAATCTTACTTTTAAAACATGCTTATGCTTCAATTTATATAACATACTAGAATGTCAATTGGCCCAAGAACAATTGATAGGTATTTTCCAAAGTTGCGTCATTATGTTCTCATTATTGATTGTCCTAACAAACTGGCTTATTTTTTTTTTAACTTACATTTTAATCATTAAACAAACATTCTAAGCTTCATATGTATCTACTTTTGATAATTTTGTACAGTCGTTTTCTTTGACTTTGACATTAACCTCATTCAAAGGTCAAGTCCTACTTAATACTTTTTTGAATGGAGAGTCCTCTGTATCTGCAAAGAATCTACATCATTCACAAAAAATGTGTTTTTGGTCTATCAACCCATAACAGTTGGTCTTATTATTTTGGACCCAAAGTAAGAAATGAAAAGAGATACACGTTTTCTTTGTCACATTTAATTAGCTATCTGTAACAGCTGTAGAGCTGCTTACAATTTCTAAGACAATTCTGTTTCTGAAAACAGATCGGATTCACAGGGTCAGTCTGATCAAAACCTGACAAGGCTGATAAATGGTACCAAATATCAAAAGAAAGTTATATTTAAATTCTCTTTTTTTGCGGTCGTATAATGGTATGGTGTTGGTGTCGGTGTTTTTGGGCAGCATTAGTTCTAGTAGACGGATTATTATCAAATTTTAGTATGATGTTTCTTGGCACATGCGTAAACTAAGATTTCGATTATATTTTTTTTACCCTGCCCGTTTTACAATAAAGGGCCAAAAAAGGAGAAAAATTGTTTTTTTTTATATAATCGACTCTAGAATCTTTAACGTAGTATGTACAGTTCTCGAGATAAATTTGGGCAAATCTAAAAAAAAAAATGTTTGTATTTTTTGTCCAATTCTGATATGGTTTCCATTGGACTCCTTATGAAAAATTAAAACAGCGCTCAACTATTCTAGGTTTTTGGTAACTTGTTTCTTTTCCCAAATATGAGGGCCGAATGGGGCCAAATTGAAAATTTGCAGATTACCTTAAATTTTCATTTTTCACCGGATTTTGATGGGAGTATTTTGTTTTTTTTAATCTATTGATATATGCTCACGGCAATATTCGACGTATTTGGTGTAGGGGGTCAAACGGGCCATGATTGCATTTTTAAATGGTGTGAAATTTCATTTTTGATCAGATTTCGATTGGATTTTTTTCTTTGGATTCCTCTTGATATAAGCTTTTAGTAGTTAATCAATGGATTTGTTGTAGCTCTTATAAGGGGTCAAAGTAGTCAAAAATAGTAATTTTTCTATATATGTGAAGTTTTTATTTTGATCACATTTCAATGAGATTTTTTCTTTGGATTCCTTAATTATCTCTTGTTGTGAGCTTTTGGTTGTATGAAAAAAGATTTACCATAGCTCTTACCCTTTCCGCACTGTTAAGGGGCAAAGGGTTCAAAATAGTTTTTTGAAAATATGTAAAAAAAAAATAATTGGACTATAATGGGATTGATATCTCCGGATTCGTCTTATAGTAAGGTTTAAGATGCCTACTTCGACATACCTCTTATTATTTCTGATCTTTATAAGGAATCAAGAGGGCTAATTTAATTTTTATTTTCCAAAGTTTGTGTCCAGCAAATTACTGGGTCAAGCCCTTTATTATGTCCATCTAATAATTATTGTCTCAAGCTGTTTAGTATGTCCACACTCATTTAAATTACACGTGTTCAAATTGCAGTGGTCGTCATGCTGCTTTCGTTTCATGCTGCGCTCGGCGTAGCATAGCCCTTATTTCGTACTATAATTACTAATTTTGCTTTGATACTGATTAAGTTACATATTTAGATAGGTTATTAAAATGTCATCTAATTATCTATCACCTATGATAAACATTTCACAAAGTATATAATATAAATATTAATTTGTTAATAATTAGAATTGACAGCCATTTGAAACACATGTACATATACTAAGTAGTAACGAAAATATCAAGTAGTGTCATCATGTCAAATATGATACTGCTACTGTTACAGAATTACAGAATTGATAAAATAACTTATGAATCAGACATTTCTAATTCTATTTACATATCAAAAGCTGACATTAAATTTAAGAAAACTTAAAAATGGTTCATTTGAGGATTAACACTTTATGTCCTAAATATCCATCAACACCCAAAGAATCTTTTGTCCATTACACTTCTTTATAAGCTTCGCTGAAGTTTTCATCTGAATGTGCACAGCAAATGGTTGAAAATATTATAAAAATACATTTTGCAGAACAATGATTTTAACACACGAAAGGTTTGTCTGTTTTAATACTTACTAGTTTTTATAGCAGATTAATTAACTGCATACGTTTTCACAATTAAAAGAATTTATTTAGGAATATGTTGAAAGATATTTTTCAATGTTGATAATTTTGATAAATGAAAAACTGGGCAGTTATTTATTTTATTTCATGATTTTCTACAAATTGTATTATTTTTATCTCAAAAATGTGCAGATAGTCATACAAACTGTTACACAAGGCTTCATATTTCCAAATACTATTAAAATACAGTAGTAAAATATATCGTCCATTTTGCTGCCATTGTTTTTATTTTTATCGCTGTGCCATGTTATTGTTGTCATACATGTATTAGTGGCTGGGTTACAGAAAGTTCAAATGTGAGTATAGACTTCACCGGGCAAAAGACCTCATCGGTCAATAGACCTCATCGGGCAAATAGACCTCATCGGTCAAAAGACCTCATCGGGCAATAGATCTAAGTGGTCAATAGACGTCATCGGTCAATAGACTCCATCGGTCAATAGACCGCATTGGTCAATAAATTCCATCGATCAACAGACCGCACTGAGCAATAGACCTCTTTGGGCAATAGACATGCAGGGATATGAAAATATCAATAGACGAAAATACTCCATACTTAATAGAACGTATAAAATATATGTATAAGATATATATATTAAATTGTGTTTCTCTAGTGGTATGTCAAGTTTAAACCGGTTTTGACCCGTTGGATAAATTTTCTTTATTCAACGTATGTTGAATAAAGCCCCGTGCTATTTCCCGCCAATCTATTCGGAATACAGTTCTCGGTGTTTATCACTGATCATTAGAGAAAAAGATTACACCACTTCATCCCGATTATTACCATATTTTATCCACTCTCGATAGTTAAATTTAAAAATTTTAAAATGCTCGGCAAGCCTCGCAATCAAAATTTTAAAAATTTAACTATCTCTAGTGGATAAAATATGGTAATGAACAGGATCTTGTGGTGTAATCTATATATATATCAGTGATTAAAGATATTACTTAAAGTATCTATTAAATATTTTATGATTTAATTTATCCATTTCTTTGAATAGCTATATAAATATATGGTTTATTAAATGGGTTTTTGAATAGCTATAAATAGATTCTACTGTATTAATGAAATATTATAACATCTTTCCTAATGAAATCAAATTGATAACACTGAGTAGCCAGAAACACAATAAGTTAATAATAAATGTTAATAATTTTTAGGTAAAAAGATTTCCCGTGGGAGAG
>MJUU01000563.1:489-21791 GCA_002080025.1 Modiolus philippinarum | reverse complement strand
ACGATAGAAGTAAAGTTTAAATTACAAAAATAGTCAGCATAGTAAGATCCTCATTTCCGGCAAGTTTGAAGAAAATCTGACGATCAACTTAGGAATTATGGTCCCTTTTTCTTTGAATTTTTACGATTTTTTAACATTTTTACTTTCATTTCAAAACTGTTTGAGATGGAGGTTAAATGTGAATTACAAAAGTGTCGAGCTTTTCCAGGACTACGATTTCTACATATGTCCAGCAGATTAGCATCTGATCCAAGATGGCCGCCACTAGGGAACATAGTTTAACATAGGACCCTATGGGAAATGCATTCAAAGATCTCCTCCTCTGAAACCACTGAGCCAATGTGGACCAAATTTGGTCACAATAGTCCTCAGGTGGTCCCCTTTAAAGTTTGTGATTTTTGTGGTTGTACCTCATCCAAGATGGCCGCCAGCGGGGAACATAGTTTAACATAGGGACCCCATGGGAAATACATTCAAAAGTCTTTTCTCCTGAAACCACTATAAGCCAAAAGGAAACAAACTTGGATACAATTGTCCTTGGGTGGTCCCCTTTAAAGTTTGTGATTTTTATGTTCGTACCTCATCCAAGATAGTCGTCAGCACAGGACATAGTTTAACATAGGACCCTATTGGAAATGTATTCAAAGATCTTCTTCTATAAAACTACTGAGCCAATTCGAACCAAACTTGATCACAATAGTCTTCAGGTTGTCCCCTCGAAAGTTTGTGATTTTTATGTTCATACCTCATTGAAGGTGGCTGCCAGCAGAGAACATAGTTTAACATAGGGACCATATGGGAAATGCACCCAAAGATTTTCTCCTCTGAAACTACCAAGCCAAATTCAACCAAACTTGGTGACAATAGTCCTTGGCTTGTCACCTTCAAAGTTTGTGATTTTGACGTTCATACCTCATCCAAGATGGCCGCTAGCGTGGAACATAGTTTAATATAGGGATCCTATGGAAATGCATTCACATGTCTTCTCCTCTGAACCTACTGGGCCAATTGGAACCAAGTTTGGTTACGATTGTCTTTGGGTGTTCCCTTTGAAAGTTTGTCATTTTTATGTTTGTAACTCATCCAAGATTGAAAATGTAACATCTGGTGAACTGATTTATAGTATGAATGAGTGGTCTCTTCGTGACAATGAATAAAACCAGTCAACAGGTGAGCAAAACAGGCTCATGTGAGCCTCTAGTTTCATTTTCATTTCGAATTGAATTTTTACAAGTAAATATAGAAAAATGGGAAACGGGGAATGTGTCAAAGAGACAACGATCCAAAGGGGAGTAATAACAACTCAAAGTCACCATAAGATCTTCAATGAACGATGAGGAAACCCCACACCCAACGGCAGTTCGATTTCGGCCCCCTTAATAAAGAGTAATCATGTTCTGCGAAATAAACACCAGCCTAGACTCCGATAGGTATAAAGTAAACAAGTATAAAACAGACTAGAAACACAAAGGCTTAATAAATTTCCTGACTTAGGACAGGCGCAAACCCGCTGCGTTGGGGTTAGGCTAGTTTTGTTGGGCCCAGACCTCCCCCCTAGCCAATGGGATAAATAAAAAAACAATAGTAACAACAGTAAATTTCAGTTAGCAACAATACTGAGTCAATAAACATGAAACCACAAATAACTGACATGCCAGCTCTAGACTCCTATCGTCGTCTGTAGACGCTTTTGTTTTGGTCAATAACTATAGTTCATGTTGATAATCCTTATGAACCTTTCATACAAAGTAACTTGGGTGGTCTCTCCACGAGAGAGGTTTTACTCGACTAAAGGTAGTCCTTCCAAAAGCTCACCTAGGAGGTTGTACTCCACCAGGCATCAACATATTTGGCGTCAATCCTGTATATCGATTGACAGATGACCTAATCGCACAAGCTAGTTGTGGCTAGAATTCGTCAAATTTCTTTATGACTGGTCAACAAAACACCCGACTGTATATATCAGATCATATCAGTGCGCGTTTGCATCTTTCCACTTGTCCATTAGTTGATGCACGGGAGATAGCAGATAGATTTGAAGAGTTTGCTTTAAGTCGCAATCTTGGTCCGCATGGCTGTTAAACAAACAACCAAATTTCGAAAATAATTCATTGGTTGCCGCTTTTGATGTAATTTTGCAGATTATAATGGCAATTCCTTAGTCCGTTGTATACCTTGAAGTCCCGTACATAGTAAATCATCATTCAGACTACAGATTTCTTGACATACTGTTTTGGTACCAATAAACGATGTATATTTGTCTGAACATGTTCCATCTATACGTCATTTTCATTTCAGTAGAAGAACTATATATTCAGCAATAACGTTTAGTAGCATGACCACTTATAGCTATCATGTGGATCTTTTTTTCATTATGAAAAAAGTTTAAAATTAGATTTAGATCTTCGTCTTGATCTTAAGCGTGTTTAGTTCCTTTGGTGTATAGCTCTGCAGTACAGTGTTATCTTTTTTCGTGACGCCTTTTCTGATATGTGTTTGGTTTTAAGACGTAACTTTTTCTAGTTTGTTTCTATAGTTTTGTCTTTGACAAAATGGTTTTTTTGTCTCGCCCGTGACGTAAGTCGCGGAAAGCGAGACATAGGCGTGCAAATTAAGATGGCGACGGCGGGGGCCAAAACTCAAGTTATTTTAAAGAACATTTTGATATAAGATCTTTATATTTGGTCCATAGCTAGCTTACAGTGACCCTTATCTAGCGGACACAAAATTATGCTTGACCTTGACCTACATTTCGTGGTAGTTTTTGCTTAATGAACAATTAAAGGGATATGGAATAAATGTACATGGGAAAAAATCCCTATAAATACATGGCAAAATTAAGCAAATGGATCAAAGCTTTCATTGTTGTTCTTCATGCTTTCATTGTTGTTCTTCATCTAAGTCTATTTCTCAATAACTACAAGAGATATGTCAATGATATTTGGTATATAGCTTGGTCTCTATTAGTACATGCCAGTCTGCTATATGACTTTTACTTCAATTTCATGGCCCAGTGCACAGGTCAAGTTTTTTTTGCTCAAGTCTGTTACTAAATATCTACAAGTGATAAGTCAATTATATTTATACCCCCGCTCCGAAGGAGAAGGGGGTATACTGTTTTACCTGTGTCCGTCATTCCGTCATTCCGTCCGTCACAACTTTCATCAAGCTTTTTCTCTGCAATTGATAATGATACAAACTTGAAATTTTGTCAGAAGCTTTATATAGTTATACCATAATATGGAATGCATTTTCAGACCTATGGGATTACTACCTCCTGTTTACCGACATAGCCATTTTTTCAAAATTCCGTCCGTCCGTCCGCCCGTCACAACTTTCGTCAAGCTTTTCTCTGCAATGGTAAATGATACAAACTTGAAATTTCGTCAGAAGCTTTGTATAGTCATGCCATATTGTGGATGCATTTTTAGACCTCTGAGGTTACTACTTCCTGTTTACCGACTTAGTCAATTTTTCAAAATTCTGTCCGTCCGTCACAACTTTCGTCAAGCTTTTCTCTGCAAAGGTAAATGATACAAACTTGAAATTTTGTCATAAGCTTTGTATAGTCATGTCATATTGTGGGATGCATTTTCAGACCTGTTGGGCTACTACTTCCTGTTTACCGACTTAGTCAATTTTTCAAAATTTTGTCCGTCCGTCACAACTTTCGTCAAGCTTTTCTCTTCACTGTAAAAGATGCAAACATGAAATTTTGTCAGAAGCTTTGTATAGTTGTTCCATATTGTGGGATACATTTTGAGATCCCTTTGGAAATTACATCCTGTATAACAACTTAGTCAATTTTCAACATTCCGTGCGTCCGTCCGTCTGTCACAACTTTCGTCAAGCTTTTCTCCTCACTGGTAAATGATGCAAACATGAAATTTTGTCAGAAGCTTTGTATAGTCATGCCATATTGTGGGATGCATTTTAAAATTTGTCAAGATAATACTTCCTGTTTATCAACTTAGTCAATTTTTATTATTCTTTCTGACCTACACAACTATCGTCAAGCCTTTCGCTGCAATGAGTAAAGATACAAACTTGAAATTTTGTCAGCAGCTTTGTATAGGCCTGTCATATTGTGGGATGCATTTTAAGACTTGTGGTGAACTACATTTTGTTTACCAACTTAGTTAGGCTATAAGATGCTTAAAGTTGAGAGCGGGGGTATTGCTAGTGAGCATTGGCTCACAGATCCCTTGTTTGTATATAGCTTGATCTTGGTCAGTACATTTCAGTATACTATATTGGTTTTGACCTTGACTTCAATTTCGGTCTAATTAACATGGTCAAGATTTTATGAGTAGACCAGTTTTTCAATAACTGTACGTAAAAGGGCAATGATATTTGGCATTTAGGTTGCTCTTGATGAGTACATGACTGTCTGCCATTTTGAACTTGTTCTCAATTTCATGGTCTAGTAAAATTTTTCATATTAGATCTGTTCTGAATAACTGTAGGTGGTAGGGCAATAGTTTTTGTTAAATAAGTTGCTTTGAAGTAGTAGTACCATATGCTTTTTCTTGTGACGTAAATTTCATGGTCTATGATTAGATTCTCAGTATTTTCTAGTTGTAGTTTGATGATATTTGGTATGTGGGTTGTTCTTTAGTAGTACAAGACAATTGACCATATGACTTATGTCTGTGAACTCAATTCCATGGTCTAAAGTGAGCATGTTTTGTTTCTCTGGTAAGGCCAGTTTGTTGTTTCTCATCAGATTTGGCGACCAAGTAGGGATAAGCGAGACATCTAATAGGGTCCACACTTGTTTATGTCGTTTGTTGGCCTTTTAGCATTTAACAGTTTTTTTTATATAACCTTGATGTCTTGTTTTTGATTTCTCAAGATACTGTAATCTTACTTTTTAGAGGCTATTTATTATCGCTTTTTTCGACTGGAGACAATTTCGCGGATATTAACTTTCGCGAACTGCTTGTTCACGTCCTGTATTTCTTGTTGTCGTTTGTAAATAAGAATTGTCAAGACTGAACCTGTTCGTTATCAAATATCGTTTGCATTATGTTTTAGAAGGTTGAATGATTTAATTGATAATCTCAAAAAGTGCAACCAAAAATGAATTTATGTCAAATTAGTAAACAACAGGTTAATCCACCTGACATCTTGTTTTAATTCTATGCGATAAAATTGTCTGTTATTTCATTGATGTATAAAACAAACCATGTAATAAAAAATAAATTTAAGTTCAAAGTAAATTTGGATGCAAAATTAAAACAGAGTAAATTTTATTATTCCAGGGTAAAATATTACGAATGAATATGGTATGAACAGTAACGTTCAAGAATGCCTCTTGATGCCAAATGATTTGTTTGTTCTTGCATTTTTAGGAAAGCTGTCGAAAATTTTTGTGTTCATTTTCATATTTACAATTCAACCTTTACTAAACTATTGCATTGTATAGAAAGGCGTAACTTATGCATTAGTTTATATTTTGGCAGTGGGACTTCTGTTAGTTTTATTCTTTTTGTCTACGATAACTATGCTACTTTATTTGTGGATATAAACTTTCGAGATTTCTACCACACCACGAAAGTGACTAATGTTCATAGCACGCGAAAATAAAGTGGTTGACAGCATCTCCCAATATCTTCCACACTCGAGAGGAGAGAGAGCATGCGCGACCGGAATAGTTGTGTTTTGTAGGCTGAGAATAAAATTCTCAATTTTGGTAAATTCCTATAGTATCTTGACAAAATTTTCATTGAATCAAGTGACATTATTAATTCATATATCAATATCATGAACTGTGTTGGCTAATAAGGTTTGGTAAGTCGGTATTCAACCCCAATACACCACCAAATCGTCCAACGACAACAAATCGGCGCCATATTTTAACCTGTTAACCACAACAACGTTGATTATATCTGCAAGATTTATCTCAACTCAATGACAGAGAAAATAAACAACAAACTAGGGAAATTTATAAATAAACCTCGACCCATTCCAGCAGGAAATAGACACTTAACCCCTATAGTATAAACAGACAGTAAAGGGGAGATCAGTCAGTATATAGCCCATCAAACTGAAAGAGAAATCAGCTGATGCTTTAAAAGAGGGTAAAAAAACAGAACAAAGTGCAAGCTGATCACGAAGGAATATTGCTAGAAAAAATATTTACCACGGTGACATCTGGTTGTTTGTCTGGCTAGGTACATGTGACCAAACAACCTAAAATAAAAATACATTGCAATCACACCAGGAAAGCGAGAAGTTATTGACCACATCACAATAAAATACGAAGATATCATCAGAACAAAAGAAAAATACCCTTGATCAAGAGTAACATTTTTATAGAAACTCCAATATACTCAATCAAAAAGTGGAACGAGTCAAGGGGGCACGAAGACCCAAGTTCATTTGAAGAGGAAGACCAGGAACCAGAAGAGAAATAAACACACGATTGGATAGCCATTCACCGGAATTGTCATCAGACGTGAGCAATACCAAATAATACCATTGTGGCAAAGATAGGAAATTGAAAACCAAAAATACTACGAATTTGGACTCTTTAGAGATGGCATTCATCCAGGCGAGCTTTTAGCCAAAAGCTGGCGTAAGAAGATAACAGAACAAGCAAGGGGATATTGTTGGGCATAGGGCTAACACTTCACAAGCTTTGGGGGCATCCACTATCAAATTAAGTCAGCGTGGGTATTTCTGCACTACACTATTTCATCATGTTTGTGGTGTCCTCAATCGTGCTACATGGTCTACTCAGTATACTTACCAAAACTGAACAGACCTAGAATTACCAACAGCTACTATATAACGCACTCAACATCAAACTACATTATGCTGGAAGACGGACCCATCAGCTTACCTATCTATAATAAGAGAGCAACATATCTCTTTATATTATTGATAACACTATCTGGGGACACAAAACAAAATCAAGGACCACCAAAACAAGAAAATGTCTACCCATGTGGACTTTGTCAGTATCCGGTCAATTGGAAGTTGCGATGCTTGCGATGAATGGCACCATAATTAATGAAAGGAAGATAAGTCTTGCATCGAATTATGTACACATGACTACGAACTACTCGAAAGAACAAACGTTCAATGGATCTGTTGCAAATGTGAAAGTATCAACATCAGCACTTTTACTTTTAGAAGTTACGAACTAGAATCATCAAATATCTATAAACTAATCTCATGACTAGATATAACCATTGACTCATTGCCATCAGTCTTTAGTCCACTAAAATCAAGTAGTCCAAAAAGACATCAGCACATCATCACACAGTCAACGGAAATCAATATCAACTTCTAGCAGAACACATCACAGTAGCAATCCTTATGATATACCACAAAAGAGAAACCTGCGCATAATGACTATTAACTGTCGTAGCATAAAAGATAAAAAGCAGGAATTTGACACTGCCATTCACTACCTTAAACCAGATGTAGTATGCGCAAGAGAATCATGGCTAAAAGGAATAAAGCCTGGACAAAATTCTACCAAAGATGCAATTATGTCAAGTGAAATCTTCCCACCTAATTATAATGTTTACAGAAATGACAGAGGAATTACATCAGTCGAACAAACATCTCTTATCACTGAAGGAGAAATAAAATGGGTGAAGATAAAGATGAAAGGCCACAAAGACTTACTAGTTGGATCTTTCTACATGCCACACACTCCAAGAACTCAAAAAATCACTGGAAAAGATCAACAATATCAACAGCACAAATATAGTGCTTACACATGTACAGGCGATTTTAAATGCCCTGATATAAGAAGGGACCTGTCAACAGCTAAAGGCCCAGATAGAAAAATAAAACAAGGACTGGTTGATTTAATGGAAACAAACGGATTAATGCAAATACATAATATACTAATCTTCACGACCTAGTATTTGTGACTAACCCAACTCTGTATAGTAAAGCAAAACGGATAGAAAAAGACAACGATCTGAAACATACACAAGGAATAATAAAAGAAGAGAAGCAAAATTGAGCAAACGTACACCAGCTATGGGCCACCTTTAAGAGGGTTCGCTACTCCATATGAAAATAAATAGGATTTCAAATAAATGTAATTTTTTTGTTAGAGAATTAAAAAAGAAATAATTTAAGTGAAAAAAAATTAATAGGTTCATGATCTCATTTTTGAGTTATAAGTGATTGAAAATTTGGCGGGAAACTGAACTCCTCGGATTTTTCATAGGATTAACATTAGCAAGGTTCGACCACAAATGAATGATACAGAATAAATGAAATTTAATGATATTTTTACAGAATGCTCATTAAGATGTACAAAATGAAATTATGGGAAAAATTAAGGGGGTCCATGGGCAAAAAATTATAATGCTTTTAAATGGATAAAACCAGAGAATTCCGAAACTTTGACAGAAATCCCAAACATGAGCAAACCTCCTTAAGTTAAAACTAAGAACCACAATAAACTAAAACATCCCTAATAAGGAAATAAAATCTAGAAACAGCATACCATGGGTGAAAAGAAAAGAATGGAAAATGCTCCAAAAGAAACAACGATTATGCAATTAAGCACGGAAAACAAAGAAATGGTCCAACTACAGATCGTTTAAAAAAAAAAATTCCAACGACATCTCAGTCAAGCAGAATATGAATATATCAACACCAGCATCATTGAATGCCTTAATAACAACGATACAAAACCTTTTTGGAAATACGTCAAATCAAAACGTCGAGACTTTGGAGGTATTGCACCACTTCAAAAAGGATCAAGTCTTGTCAGCAACAGCAAAGGGAAAGCCGAATTTTTAATAAAACAATTCAAATTAGTACTCACAAAGACCACCAATAATAACCTACCAATCTACTAGAATAACAGCGAAAACCAATGTACAATATCAATGTTATACAGATCACCCAAAACGGATTAGAAAAATTGCTTAGACAAGCTAGTTAACCCTAATAAAGCATCAGGACCAGACAACATACCCAAACAGAATATTAAAAGAGTGTGCAGTCCACCTAGCACCAATATTACAAATAATACTACAAAGCTCTCTTGACACTGGAGAACTACCTAAAGACTGGCGAAATGCAAATATATCAAGCATATTCAAGAAAGGGGACAAACACTTACCCGATAATTACAGACCAGTATCATTAACATCAGTTACAAGCAAAATTTTAGAACACATTGTATGCAGACACATGTTAAAACACCTGGAGACTAACAAGATACTGACGCATCTAAATCAGGGATTTAGATCAGGATATTCCTGCAAGACACAACTCATTACAACCATCAATGACTTCCTCAAACAACATGACCTTCGGCACCAGACAGACATTGCTATATTAGATTGCCATAAAGCTTTTGACACGGTTCCACACAACACGTTACTCAATCAGTTTGGAATACAGGGAAACTTACATTAAAGAAGCAAAGATAACAGGAAACACTTACAATGGCCGAACATTACAATCACATGCCACAATCCACCAGGGAACTGCACACGAAAAACAATAAAATGACAAATGACAAACATAAATAACGATAGGAACTCGGGATAGCCGGACTTGGTACCGGCACTAGCGACAGCTAGCGGTAGGGTTACACCGGTTTATGGGTACCCAAACCTCCCCTTTCTCTATCCCGTTTCCCTATAGTATAATAAACATACAAATATAACCCAATACAAGTAGACCACTAACTCCAAGACCACAATCTTGAAAAGGAAAGAACAACACAAAACGTAATTTAGAAAGATAGGCCAGGGAGTGCTCGCCGCTAAACTGCCGGCTAGCTCAAGGAGCTACATAAATGGTAAACAAATTTTCTGACCCAAAGATCCAATAGAACAATAGTAGAAGGAGAAAAATCAGCAGAAACATCAGTTGACTCAGGAGTAGAGCAAGGAACTGTTCCGGGACCAATTTTATTCCTTTGTTACATCAGTGACCTCCCAGACAATGCCAAAAAGTGCTATATACTCTCCATCAACAACAAATCAACCCACTTCTACAGTCTTAACAACAACATACTCCAAGAAGTAAAGGACAATCCATATTTAGGACTCCAAATTTCAAACCGACCTTAAATGGAGCATTCACATTAACAACATCAGCCAAAAAAGCCAATATTACCCTAGGCTCTCCAGGAAGAAATTTAAAAAATCATGCAGGAAGACAGTGTACATATCTATGGTGAAATCAACAATGGAATACGGCGCAATAATCTTGAACCCGTACCTAAAGGGGGATATTGACAAGCTAGAAATAATCCAAAGCAGGGGCATACGTTTCATAAAACGAGACTACAGGAGCAGGGAAGAAGAATCAATCACCAACATGATGAAACAATTAGAACTAGACACACTGGAAGACAGACGCCACATCCGCCATCTGATTCTGCTGTACAAGGTGGTTGAGGGGTTGGTACACTGCCATATTAAAATTTAATAGGAAAGGCCAAACCTAAACGCCAGATAAAACCAAAGACCTTTAAAAACCACGTAACATCAAACTTTTTAGAAAGGCACTGCATAACCAACACAAAGGGGTGGATTGAAAATACCAGACTACAACACAACACAGTACCAACATTCATTCTTTGTGGCGATTCTGTAGCGGCTTTCAAGACCGCTCTACAGAGCAATAGACAGTAACAACTGCTCTCTCACACCGTGCATAAAAGTCATAATTGGATTCTACATGTATCAGCATCAGAATCAGAATCAGAATTCAAGTTGTGCTTTCTAGTTCTTCCTTGAACAATTTCGGAATCACCTGTTGGTCATACATGGTTTCTTTGCTCATGTCAAATGTTTTCTATGTCACGATGGATTCACTCACTTAAGAAACAAGGTCCGTTTATACTTCGACCGTTTCGCTCTATGTTCCTTGATATAGATGCGATTCAAAGTCTTTGCCCATGAACAGATGTCATTAAGGAATGCTAGGAAAATGTTCCAGTTTAGTCCATTTTTTATTAGTTGCATTGGCTGTTCGTATGTAGCCGGTGCATTTTATAAACCAAATCCTGGTAAATTGAAGGGGCCGTATTTTTTTTTATTTGGGCAGTTTTCGGCTTGTTCTCTTCCTTCATACGGACTTGCCATTTATAGCTATCAGCGTCTTTTGCTAAGAAGTCGTGACCAAGAAGCATTTTATCATCTATCGGAGCAACATGAACTTCAGTAATGTAGATTCTTTACCTGCAATGGACCGAAATGGTTTCCATTTGCATACTTCTTCCAGCAGCATACACGATACTGTTTCTCAGTAACAGGGGTTTGTCTTGAACAGAGTGTAATATATAATCTGAAGGAATCGTTACTTTCGCAGCAGTATCAACTACAGTAATAATTGGGTGCTGATCACAGAGCAAAGGTAGCCTTAAATATTGTAAAAGTTTATGTGCAATTTGGAGTAGGGGTCTTCTTTATGATTCCTTATCTTTTCCTGGACTGCCACCCCGTCGCAATCTTAAGGTTTTTCCTGGGGCATGTTTCAACTAGTTTGGTACAATCTTAGGGTCGCATGTTGATGAGTCGTCTATGATACTCTACTAACGAGAGGTGGTGCCCATAGTATTGCCAGTTTCTTCGTAGGTTGCATTCTTATGGCTATCTGACGTTTTCTTCTTATGTCGAGTTTTCTTCATTAATTCTGATGTATTTTAGTTTCTGTTCGCTTGGAATCATTAGTAGACCCCTTAATGTTCATTTCCGCTGACATTCTACCAACTTCCAGTTCCACTTCCGGTATCATGTTAATAACTCCGATTTAAATTCCGGTTACATACTATTGACATCCGGTGCCATATCCGAGGATTGGACAACTCCCTCTATACTATTACCACCTGGGGACTAAGAGACCCTTTACCACTTTCGTCATCTATTTGATATATTACTTTCAAAGCTATTTTTGTCAATTTTAGGGCTAAAATTCTCATTGCGGGTCGAACTGGTGCCATCTAGCTCGACCCCTTCCATTTTTAAGGTTTTCATGCATGCTAGGGGCCGTCTTGAACTTACTATGAGGTATGAGCAAAGCTCACTGTTGAAGGCCTCATGGTGACTTCAAGATGAAGAACAACAATAAAAGCGTTGTTCCTTTGCTTGTTTTTTACCATGTATTTGTAGAGACTTTGTCTCATGTGCATTTACTCCATATCCTTTTATTCACCATATGTATCTGATTGTCCCTAACGTACAGACTACCACCTGTCTGATGGCATTTGCTAGCGCTATGTCCTTGCCTTCCGTAATTATGAAAGGTAAATGTGATTCTCCTCGAGGCATCACCATTATATTTCAACTTACTAGCAATATCAGGTTGTTTCCCTCGTTCTAATTTCCCAATTCGTTTCTGCAGCTTACCAAATTGTTTCTTGTCAGGTTTCATGGTTTTTCATTAAGGTTGATAGCTGTTCTTCGACATGGTTGGTTTGCTTTTCATTTTTTGCAGTCATTTTACAGCTTGACAATATGATTCATCAACATTGTTTTTGCTTGATCTCTTTATATCCCTACTTATTTCCATAGATGGATAATTTTAAAAACTGACTTACTTCTACTAGTTGACAGACAGGTCTCTTCAATGGATTTTGGCTTTAACATAGAATCAGACTCCACAGCTTCTTTGTCGCTGAGTACTTGTAAAAACTTGGTTCTTATCTGATTGTTTAGACCTTTATCGGGCATTATGAAATGGGACCTGCAAGATTTCAATTTCGTTACCGAGGTTAATCTTTGTTCATTTTTTCCAACTAATTAATCAGAGGTGACATTTTTTTGTTATGTCACAATACATTGGTCCCATAGCGACTTGCTGCTCTAGTCAAGCACCAACAAAGCTGGTTCTTTTTTTCTTTATCTGTCTATGCTGCAGTCTCAGCAAATATATTGAATTTTACCAAACACCAAGACCAATCTTCTCAGCGTTCTGTACCGTCAAATTTTAAGAATTTAAACATTGTTGTTTGGCATGTTGATGTTGATAATTTTATGGCAGGTGTTGAATCATCTACGATGACAGCTCGGTCTCCAGATCCGCGCCACCGGCATTGGTCTTTGCCTGTAGTGTTTCACTTTAGGTCCCAGGCGTCACACTGCTTTGACTTCGGCTTTGACATCATTTGATTGAGTGTGGTTTGGCTGGGTTTGTCATAAAAACCTTTTTCCGAGAATTTGTCTTAGTATGTGTCAGTATATTGATAATTAGATACGGGGTCTTTTCTCGGCCTTTTTTATCCGTATCTGGTTGCCGATGTACTTGTTCATGTAAGGGATTGACATGTCATTTTTGCAGATTTCTCCGATGATACCTCTCTTTGAAAAGATGGTGGATACAACTGGAACAGTTTTTTTTCCTGATTTTGTCGAATCCTTACTTTTGACCTTGTCCAAAGCATCTTAATTGCCCCGGTCTCTGGTTGTTGTTTTGTATATTCCGGCATGTCTCCTTTAGTGGTCTGTAAATATTCTGTCTGTTCTGGCCTTTGTATATATGGGTCAGCACCATATTGAGGCGGTGAAAGCAGTTCATTCTTGACATTCATTGGCGTTGCATTCATATTTGGTCCCATAAGAACTGTTTCATGGGCACCTGATAAAATACTTGGGGTAGCCTTTTTGTGTCGCCTGCTGTAAGCAGAGTCGGAACATAGGGATTACTATCTGTCGTCTTACGTCGTCGTCCTGCGTCGTCTGTAGGTTTCAGTATCCGCAAATCCTTCAAAACTGCTGGTCCGATTCCAACCAAACTTTCATGATATGTCATTCATCTGGCGTAGTTGTGCATCTGATACTTGAAATTTTGTTTTTTACAGATTTAAGAAGTTCACGGAGCCAAAATAGCTCATTTGTAAATTTGGTTTTTGTATCCGCAACTCCTTCAAAACTGCTGGTCCGATTCCAACCAAACTTTCAGGGTATGTCATTCATTGGGTTTAGCTGTGCATCTGAAGTAGTATAATGCGTTACCCCAGAACACTTTTGGCGAGGAGCCCCATAGTGCATTCTTTGTAAAATATTTTCATTTTCCCCTAATTTTCCCTAAAATATGCAAATTAGTTCAGGAGGGACTTTTTGTGCTAATATAGAGGGCGCTGCAATCGTTATTGGCGAGGCGCTAAGTGTGTCATTGACCTTTTGGCCTGTCTTGTGTATTATCACAGGTCTTGCCCTGCCTCTATCCAAGGTACTTTCTTTGGTCTCGCCTTCTACTTTACCTTCTACTTTGGTCTCGCCCTTCTTCTGTCCATGTCCACTGGTCTCGTGTTTATCCCAGCTTTGACCTTGCTTTTACCCTAACCCTAATCTATTTTAACTACACCTTAACCATTGTCTTTAGAATTCAGTGACTGAACTTTTTTGGTAAAGTGTTGTACTTTAGTCTGTCATTGACCTTTGACATCGTCCTGAGTGACCCTAACCTTGCACTTATTCTTGTACTAATCCTAACTTTTTGTTGTTAGATCAGTAATTTTTTTTTATTCATGACTAACCCTAATCATTCTTTTTTATACCTCCATAGTTACTTTCCATTTTCAAACTTGTTTGAGTTTTCTCTTTTTTATGTCTAACCAAAGTTGCCATGACAACTTTTTTTCTATGTTTATTTATTTGTTTATTTTTTGTTGTTGTTTTTATAATTATCTCCCTTTTATGTTACTCTAACCTAAGTTGCAATGACAACTTTTATGTTTTCGTTTTCTTTTCGTTCGGTTTTTTTTTTTGTTTTTTTGTTTTTTTTGTGGTTTTTATTTATTTATTATATTTTCGAATGTTATTATAATATTCTCAAACTATTGGAGTTATCTCTCTTACCCAACCTCTATACATAACTACTACAATTCTTTTTTTCAATCAATTCTTAGAGTGATTTCCCTTTTCCCGCCTAATTTCTATAGTGTCGTCTACTATTTTTCATTCAATTCTGAAAGAGATTTCTCTTTCCCACCCAATATCTTTCATATCGTCTGCTTTTTTTAACCATGTGAATTAATCAAACAATCTAAAGTTCTTTTTGAAAAAAGTAGGTGGCTCTGAAAAGGGCCGTTTGTATATTTTTCTAGGATCTTCTTTAATCCACCTGTTCAAAGTAAATTTCACCAGTTGTTAAATCTTGGAAATACAGCCAAGTAGTTTCTTCTTCATTAGGTCCTGATGTTATACAGTACATACTTTCTGGTATAAACCCGCCGTTCCATGCAATAATTCTCTCTATGGGCGACATATTTTCCAAAACTTCTGACAGCCAGTCTTGCAATTCCATAACAACTTCTCCATTAAAATTAGTTGTTGACAACCACACATCATCTTCTATGTAAAACACCCTCATGACCAAGTCAGGAAATCCACTATTAGGTGGGAAACTGTAATGGAAAAAGAAAGGATATCTATCCATAGTTGTATAATCAACGAGCATAGTTCAAGATGACATACGTTTATATAGAGATTTGGACCAATCAGAAATTTTGTACATGCTCAATCCACCTGCGCAAAGCTCATGTGAGATCCATCTATAACTCAGTTGTACTAGTTCAAAAAAGAATAAATGCAAAAATTTAATTTTCATATTATTGTTTCTATTTTTTTTACAATAGTTGTTGTAATAAATTGTATTTCGCGTAGATCTACGCTGTTTAAGGTATTTGAAACAACAGTAATTTTATGAAATATTCATTTTATTTTCCGAGAGTCCATATCCATACAAAAATGGTTCATTTTTTTTATTATTTATACAATATCGGGTACTTTTTATGTTTTAATTTTATTCTATTTAAATGCCAGGTTTATTGTTTTAATTACTAATATTTCTTTTGTAAAATAGATAGTTTATATATTACGCAAAAATAACCTAAATACATTGCTAAGAAACACAGTGATATTTCAACAAAGGAAATATAGTCTCGGAAAAAGGGTGTTTTCTCACATGTCCGCGTTTAAGATATAAATAAACGAAAATATGTCGTCTGTTTATCACAATGGCTGTTTACGTGAAGTATCTCCATATTGTGTCCACACATGTGGAAATTTATAAGGAGCTGGCTGACAAGTCAACTTTTTGGGACTTGGAGATTATGGAGAGTTGTTTGGAGGAAGTAAAAAATGATGTGAGAAACTGGACGATAAATATTGAGGACAAAAAAGTTATTTTCTTAAAATTGGAGTACTCCGGTTCTGTAGGTGTGGTGCTGAAAGACCACTAATGGAGATCTACAAACAATGTGACGGCCATTATTGAATTGGTGGGAAACCATAGAACAATACTGACTATCTATCCTTGTTAGGATACATAGTCAGAACTAAAACGGCCCTTTTCAGGGCCACCCAACTGTTTCAAAAAAAGAGTTTCATGTCTACTTGAATCAATTCACACTTGCAATTCCTTGTATGAAGTAGGAGTTTAATAGTAGGTTTTATGGATAGAAAAAAAATCAAGCGCTTCAAAAATATCCTTTTCTATTATGCCACTTTTAATTTCAACAGTTGTTTTACATAAGGATGTGATTCATACACAAAAGCATTGGTTTCAGAAAATATCACTGAGCACAATTTGGGAAATCATTGAACTCTAACATCAAGATGTCCTATAAATTGACCAAATTCAAAAGTATATTTACAAAGAAAGAATATGAAAAGGATATAGTTTTAATTATATTGTAAAAGATTATAACATTTTTGTTAGTGTTTTGTAAAAAAATTGAATTCTTACCATAATAGATAGTAAAAATATAAATATCCCGCGTGTAATGTAAGAATCCATGTTATTATTTACGTCACACAATTTTAAAATAAATACATTAACGGGAGAAACATAAAATTTGTTCCGGACTTCCAGGAGTCCTTTAATGTATGGTTGTTTTTTATTTCTTTATTTTTTTTATATAAGGCTGGGCTTTTTTATTTGATCCGACAGTAATCAGTCTGTTTATCCATACTAAATTTAAGGAAATGGTAAAGTATATTTAGTTTTATAGGTAAATGAGTTTATATTTGAGGATTAATTTTCAGTATTAATGTAACCTAAGTAGTATTGGCTAAACCTTAATTTATTGCTGAATAGTACATAAACTGAACCCTTATTAATTATATGCCTGAAACCTAAATCTAACCGTTAGTGCTAAACTTGAACATCAAAACACAACATGTAACATGAGATATGAACAAAAACACAACATTACACATTAAACATGAAGATTAACTGATACAACATATGGAAACTAATCGATATGAACACCAAATACAGGTAGAAATGTTGAACTATGAACATAAACTGACACAAGATATGTAAACATATGAACATTGACACGAATGTTAAAACAAAAACACGACACATAACGTTCAGTATGAACACTAAAACAACAATAAACGACAACATTGTCTCATTGATATGAACTGTTCCATGAAAACAGAATCTGATATGTTAAATATGATTGATTGATTAGTTAGAGTTTAACGTCCAATGAGCAATATTTCAGCTATATCAGGACGAGAACAAGTTAATCAATTCAAAACAAATTGTAAGTAAAAGAAGAAAGAAATAAAGGTGGAAGGGACAACCGGGGCAACGACTTTTGATTGCCACTGGAAAAGGGGAGAAATGGGTAGGGGCAGGAAATTTAGCCTTCTATACGACACCCAGTGCGTCTGCTCTCTTTAGAGAAATATAGAAGGGGTCTTTATACTGCATGGAGCGTGGCGTTTCTCCACACAGTTTGGCTACAATGGTTCGCGGTCAGGCTTTCCGTATTATGACCTGACTACCCCGCAAAGACAGGGCATTCCCCTATCCACCACCTGGGGACGCGCCCGACAGCTCTGTAGCCAAAGCCCCTGAAAACCTATTCAGGTGCCGGGATATGTTAAATATGAACACAAACACAACAAAGTATGAAACCAAATGTGAACTTTCACATCAAAATATAACATGACACATAAAATATGAACACAAATACAACAAAACTTGACAACATAAGGATATGAACTGTTAAATGAAAACAAAACAAGATACGTTAACTATGACTATGAATGATCAAAAATATGTAAACATATGAACTATTAAAACCTGTGAATGTGAACACCAAATACAAGCATAAATGTTAAAAGACCAACATTAAA
This sequence comes from Modiolus philippinarum, assembly GCA_002080025.1. NCBI lineage: Eukaryota > Metazoa > Mollusca > Bivalvia > Mytilida > Modiolidae > Modiolus > Modiolus philippinarum. Next base: position 3,696 of record MJUU01000563.1, on the reverse strand, counting down.
TGGTACAACACCAAATACGAACAGAAACATTGAAACATCAATATAAACTAACGCAAGATGTGTTCAAACACTGATGTGAACACCAAATCATACACCTAACGTTAAGTATGACTATAAAGTGATATAAAACATATGAACATTAACACTGATGTGAACCAAAAAATATAAACATAACGTCAGCTATGACAATAAACTGACCCAAACTATGAAAACAAATAGATACTGACGACAAAATGAGCACAAAATATAATCAGAAACATTGAAATATCTAAATTAAACGACATTCATATGAACTTTAATGATAAAACTGAAACATAATTTGAAATCTCCAATGAATTGACAAACATTATTACAACATATAGTCATTGACATGAATATATTTACACAAATCAAAAGACAAAACTTAAAATATCAAGATCATATGATACAAAACATTATAGATTAACCACATTCATAAGAACTTGAATATCAAAATACGACATGCAACATAGATTTGAACCAAAATTCATGCATTAATGGTTAAACATGAACATAAAGTGATACAACATAATACACACTGATGTGAACACTAAATACTAGTAGAAATGTTGAACTATGAATATTTAACGACACAAGATATGTAAACATGCAAACATTGACACTGGTGTTTATACCAAAATACGAATTATAACTTGAAGTATGAACACAAACACAACAATAAATGACAAGAAATGCAAACTTGAACACCAAAACACAATATGAAATGTAAAATATGACTAATGACACAACAAAACATGAAACCAAATATAAAAGTTTAGATTTATTTTTCAACTTTGTTGCATTTATGTTTATATTTAACATATCATATTAAGTTTTCATGTAACAGTTCACATTTGATCTCATACTTTGTTGTGTTATTGTTCATGTTTAATGTATCTTGTTATGTTTTCATAGTTCATATCATTATTTTGTCATGTATTGTTGTATTTGTGTTCATATTTTATGTGTCGTGTTATGTTTTGATGTCAAAGTTCACATTTGATTTCATACTTTGTTGTGTTTGTGTTCATATTTAACATATCATATTATGTTTTCATGCTACAGTTCATATTTGGTTTCATGTTTTGTTGTGGCATTAGTCATATTTTACATTTCATATTGTGTTTTGGTGTTCAAGTTTGCATTTCTTGTCATTTATTGTTGTGTTTGTGTTCATACGTCACGTTATAATTCGTATTTTGGTATAAACACCAGTGTCAATGTTTGCATGTTTACATATCTTGTGTCGTTAAATATTCATAGTTCAACATTTCTACTAGTATTTAGTGTTCACATCAGTGTGTTTTCATATGTTGTATCACTTCATGTTCATGTTTAACCATTAATGCATGTATTTTTGTTCAAATCTCATGTTGCATGTCGTATTTTGATATTCAAGTTCTTATGAATGTGGTTAATCTATAATGTTTTGTATCATATGATCTTGATATTTTAAGCTTCGTTTTTTGATTTGTGTACATATATTCATATTCAAATTATGTTTCAGTTTTATCATTAAAGTTCATATGAATGTCGTTTAATTTTGATATTTCAATGTTTCTGATTATATTTTGTGTTCATTTTGTCGTCAGTATCTATTTCTTTTCATAGTTTGGGTCAGTTTATTGTCATAGCTGACGTTATGTTTATATTTTTTGGTTCACATCAGTGTTAATGTTCATATGTTTTATATCACTTTATAGTCATACTTAACGTTAGGTATATGATTTGGTGTTCACATCAGTGTGTGAACATATCTTGCGTTAGTTTATATTGATGTTTCAATGTTTCTGTTCGTATTCGGTGTTACATTCATATGTTGTACCATTTAATGTTGGTCTTTTAACATTTATGCTTGTATTTAGTGTTCACATTCACAGGTTTTAATAGTTTGTTTTACTTTATGTTGATTTTTTAACATCTATGCATGTATTTGTTGTTCATTTTGTCGTCACTATCTATTTGCTTTCATAGTTGGTGTTTCATATCATTCTTGCAGATAAAGTTCATATGTTTACATATTTTTGATCATTCATAGTCATAGTTAATGTATCTTGTTTTGTTTTCATTTAACAGTTCATATCATTATGTTGTCAAGTTTTGTTGTATTTGTGTCCATATTTTATGTGTCATGTTATATTTTGATGTGAAAGTTCACATTTGGTTTCATACTTTGTTGTGTTTGTGTTCATATTTAACATATCATATTTGGTTTTCATAGAACAGTTCATATCAATGTGACAATGCTGTCGTTTATTGTATATAGTATATTGTTTTAGTGTTCATACTTAACGTTATGTGTTGTGTTTTTGTATTAACATTCGTGTCAATGTTCATATGTTTACATATCTTGTGTCAGTTTATGTTCATAGTTCAACAATTTCTACTTGTATTTGGTGTTCATATCGATTAGTTTCCATATGTTGTATCAGTTAATCTTCATGTTTAATGTGTAATTTTGTGTTTTTGTTCATATCTCATGTTACATGTTGTGTTTTGATGTTCAAGTTTAGCACTTACGGTTAGATTATGGTTTCAGGCATATAATTAATAAGGGTTCAGTTTATGTACTATTCAGCAATAAATTAAGGTTTAGCCAATACTACTTAGGTTACATTAATACTGAAAATTAATCCTCAAATATAAACTCATTTACCTATAAAACTAAATATACTTTTACCATTTCCTTAAATTTAGTATGGATAATCAGACTGATTACTGTCGGATCAAATAAGCCAAGCCTTATATATATATATATATATATATATATCTATAACACAAAACAATCATACATTAAAGGACTCCTGGAAGTCTGGAACAAATTTTATGTTTCTCCCGTTAATGTATTTATTTTAAAATTGTGTGACGTCAATAATAACATGGATTCTTACATGACACGCGGGATATTCATATTTTTACTATCTGTTATGGTTAGAATTCATTATTTTTATATCTGTTTGTTTCACAAAAAACTAACAAAAATGTTATAATCTTTTACTATATAATTAAAACTATATCCTTTTCATATTCTTTCTTTGTAAATATACTTTTGAATTGGGTCAATCTATAGGACATCTTGATGTTAGAGTTCAATGATTTCCCAAATTGTGCTCAGTGATATTTTCTGAAACCAATGCTTTTGTGTATGAATCACATCCTTATGTAAAACAACTGTTGAAATTAAAAGTG